>VZTE01000262.1:7024929-7072763 GCA_013397775.1 Eulacestoma nigropectus
CCGCCCCGCCTCTCCCCCTCGCAGCTCCCGGTAAGTAACGCCGGGGGGAATTCCGACCTTCCCGCACGGGAATGGAGGCGGTAGGGAAGTGGCCCCCCTCCTCATACCGTACTGCCGGCCCGGCCGCCGCCGCTGGGCTCGGCCTGGGCGGCGGCCTCGGCCGACCCACTGTGGGAGAAGGGTCGGCTCGATCGCGCCCCGCCCGGGCCTCGGGGCCCGAGGCTCCCGGGAATCGGGGCTCGGTGCCGGCGTGGGCACGGCCCGGGCCGCCGCTGCCTGCACACGCGGTACGTCATCCGCGGCGCCTCGGGTTTTGTGCCAGCCGGGGTCAGAGAGCGCCGTCCCTGCTGCTGCTGCTGCTGCTCCCGGCCGCGGGAATGGCTTCCCTGTGGATACAGCGCGGGATCTTCGCCTGGTGGCGGTGGTGGCGGTGGCCTGGCTCTGGGAAAGGGAACGCCGGCATTTTGCTCCTGTGAAAACGGGGAACTTCCTCCTCGGAGTGGGGGGGAAAACCGTATTTTGCCTTCTTTTGGGAGAAGCTGATACCACGGGGGTGCTTGTGGGGCGGTGAGGAGATCAAGCCTTCTTGCAGGTGCGATAAGATAGTAGGGTAAGGCCGTTTTCTACGAGGTATGTGTGATAACAAAAGAAGTCGGCAGGGCTTTTCTCAAGGACCATGGTGGTGTTTCCTCCCTGGAATGAACTTGGATGTTTCACCTGCAAGTTCCTGTGACAGTTTTCATTCCCTAATTTAAGTTTCCCTGCTGTGGTTCCTTCCCTAAACTGCAGTCCTAAGCCAGTGGTCGTGAAATACTTTCATTAGTTTCATTAGGTTGCTAATTTATGGGTTCATTCTCACGTACTGCACTTCATGTTAAGGGGAAATGTTAAAGATTGAGTGATAATTAATACTGCTCAGCACAAGCTGAACACACCCACTCGTTCTGCAGCGTCAGTATATTTGACCATATGCTTTCATGTTAACATCATATTTTCTTATTCATGTCATGTCTTATGAGTAACATAATGTTTTAATACATTAGGGAAGTTTTGGGCATGTCTAAACTTATTTTTTTACATTGCCTCTGTTTCTAAAACAAATATCAAAACCTTAAGTATACACTGGTTCTTAATTCTTGGTAGATTTTGTTTGTTCTTGTATCATTTACTATTGTTTCTGCTTTGAAGCTTACAGATGTAGTGATCTCCCATATGCAGTTTGAAAATCTGTTTTGTCTTTCATTTAAATTTTCTTTGGGTATTCTAGTTCTTAACTTTCTTGTTCTTGTTATGATGAACTGTATGTAGTCAGTCCATCAGCAGTGGAATTAAGAGGCAATTCTTGAGCTTGTTTTCAATGGCGGCTGGAAATACTGCTCATCCTCACTACTTTCCACAGCATTCCTCTCTGAGGTCTGGTGCAATGTAGTTTTATAAAATGTTTACTGTTTCTGTGCAAAGCAGCTGAAGTATGGCAGAATTCTGAACCCAGACCTTGCCTTCACGTCTTTCGTTGAATAGTCTCTGGTTCTGTTTCAGTCTTCGTTTGCTTTTAACGTTTTAATTTTTCTTAGTTTAAGTCTGAATAATTCAGTGCAATTTCAAATCCTTCTCAGTCATAATTGCCTTGACTTAGTGAATTCTAATTTAGCTCTAATGCCTGTGAAAGAAATAAATATTATTAAGGCAAGCACACTGCACTTGTTCTACAGATCGTACATGGCTGTTGCCTTCTGTGGCAGATAGCAAGATCTGCATATGTGCTGCTTTTTTTTTTGTAATCTGGTGTGTTGGGGTGTGCAGCAGCTGTGTCAGCCTAAGAATGCTGACTTAGAATGCTTGTGATAACATGTTTTGTGTCTTATTTTTAGACATGCTTGATTTTTTGTAATAAATGGCATAATTGAACATATTATACAGCTTTTGGCTTCAATAAATGATACTTCCAAGGTTTTTAGAACATATTCTTTTTTCTCTAGCCTGAAGTTTTTATTCATTTTCTCACTCTTTCACCTGTGTTGTCAGTCCTTTCTGGGAAGATTTTCTGCTGCCATTCCATCATTATTCACTAATTCAGAGCAACTCTTTACTCTAGTAGTTAGTAGTAAATTAATATTTTCATACTCTGTTGTTTATTCTGTTGTTCTTGAAATGGAAAGGAGGAGCGCAGTCATGAAGTCAAATACTTTTGAGTACCAGTTTCTCCTGCCCCTAAACTGCTGACTGCACTGCACAGTTACAGGCATGCTGTTCTGTAACATTGCTTATCTGTGTTCAGTGTCCTGAGAGTTCTGCTTCTGCTCCTTGGAAGCAGACAATCCTATTTCATATGTTAATTTAAATGCCACGCAGCTAACTGGATGTGAATATGTAACTTGAGTTCAGTCGGGTTTTGGACAGTTTGTTTATGTGTTTCTGAGTTCTAACTAGAAATTATTATTTTCTCTTGTGGATAGTTGTCATTGTAGACATCAGCACAGTCCTAGAAATATTGCAGAAGTTACAGGAGTCACAAATATTTTTTTTTCTGAAAATGGTTAAGACCACTAGAGAGTTTTGGATAAACTGACGCTTCCATCATGTAGATGGGAGCAAAGTGGGAGACATGTATGTCTCCATGCTGCTTCATTGCTTCTATTCCCCCCAGCAAGTACTCTAATAAATGCTTGGAGTCTGTGATGCATACTTAAGTCTGTGATGCCTTCAAAACTGTTCACCACAGATGGGCATTTTCCCATGTAAGTTAGAATTAGGAAAAAACCCCAAACTTTGGCTGTTTCATTGCTTACCAACCACAGTCTGATTCAGCAATGAGTGTAAACTTCAGTCTGATTATCCCGCCAAGACTGTGCAAAGCTTGCTGAGAAAGTTGGCAAGAATTGCTTGTTTCAAGCCATGTTTGCCTTGGTGTTTGAGAGCAGCCCCATCCCACTCCTCTGCTTAGCAGCTTCAGACTAAACCCCAGCTGGAAGCAGGGGGTGGCTGAGGGGAGATGTCTGGGCTGCTCTCAGCACTGCTCAGCAGGAACCTCAAGCAGGGTTTGGGGGGCTGGCAAGGGCAGCCTGCTGAGCCACAGCAGACTTGTCTTCTGGAGCTTGCCTGTGGAACCCACAGAACTGGTTCGCTGCTGCTTAGAGCTCAGGTGGAAGATCCACAGTGGTCTGTCTGTCTGTCTGTCTGCTCAGGCCTTGCAGAAAGGGCTGAACCAGGTTAGGCACTTCCCGTGGGAAAACAGAGAGGGAGTGATTCACCCCCAAATACTCTTTGTCCTGTAAACTGTAGGATTTTAATGAAAAGCACTGGGGTGTCTTCCCAAAGAATGTATTTTTATTTGAAGTAATGACAATAACCGGTATCTGTCCCCAAGAAAATTACCCTGACTCAGACAGCTTTATAGGCCTTAAAAATAAGGCTTTCAGTTTCTTGTTTTCTCATATATTGAAGTGAGAACTGCAGACTCATTATTCCATGCCTGCTGGCCTGGCCTACAGATGTAATTTCAAAGTTCAGCCCTACTTTGTGAGTCTGGTCTGACAATACGGAACTGTTAAATCACTTTTAATTTTTTTTTTAATATTCAGTCATTCGTTTGAAAACATCAGCTGTGTTAATAGGACTTTCTGGCTTAGGAAATTTAAAATAGTAAAGAAAACAAATGAAATACAAGTAGAAACTAGCACAACAAGGTTGGCAGTGTGACTAATACTTACTTTATAGCTGATAAAGAATATCTTTTGACATTAGTTTTAAAATACTTTGGAAATTGAACAAAGGACTAAGACTACCACTTAAAAGGAACCACATAAAGTATTCATAACTATGGTAGTAATGGATTTAAGGATACAATAACATCTGCTTTTCTGACCTGTGCTGACTGGTAGATGTCCATCTTCCCTCCATTCACATTGCAGTAGTATCTGGAGGATTCCTTCCAACTGGAGTTTATGGAGGGTAGAGTTTAACATGATAAATGTGCCATACACCTGTTTTATTCTTGCTTCCTTCAGGAGTTTGCAAGTCACAACCTTTCTTCATCCAATTACCATATGTAGTAAATGTAGTCTGTAAACCACTGCAGGATACTTTGGTTTGGTGAAGCAAAGGTGAGCTGGATATCCAACCGAAAATATTTCTTCTAATTAGAAATATTGGAATGCTTTGGATGCAACTGCACCTTTGGATTGTATGGAAACCTGAAGTATTTCAAGACTCCTTCCCAGTTATATCATTGAACTACTGATACTGCATTGAAATGATTCTGAACATGCACCATCTGTAGGGCTGCCATCCCTTTATTTAGTGGTGGTGAGATAGAAATGCTTTGGACTTTATGGCATTTTTTTGACCAAAAAAAAAAAAAATTTGTCATCTGTAATATCTTAAAATCTTCCAAGAGCCTCATAATTCAGTTGTCTTTGTTGTTCTGGAGCTGGAGGGAGTTGTTCTTAGGTGTGCCTTGTTCATAGGAACACAAAAGTAATTTTTAATGTTATTTTCAGTACTGTTAGTAAATACAGTAATGGAAATATGAATGTACTTTAAAACACATTGCACCTTTTTATCTATCAAGACTTAAATGTAAAATTCTCTGCCCTTCCCTCCATTTGCTGCAGCTATACAAAGTCCCAGTACTATCCAGTGCTTGTCAATGTACATTACAAAAAGCTAAGCAAGGAAAGAGGGGATTATTGAAAGGAATACAAGTCGTAATTTCACATCTTTGCATGCATGTATTTGCTATTTCAGGAATATTTAATCATCTTGTTCTCCACAGAATTATAGAATTTTTTAGGTTGGAAAAGATCTCCGAGATTATTGAGTCCAACCATTAACCCAGCACTGCCCCGTAACCTGTCCCCCTGAGTGCCACATCTATATGTCTTTTGAATGCCTCCAGGGGTGGTGACTCTGCCACTTCCCTGAACTGCCTGTTGCAATGTTTGTCCACCTTTCAGCAAAGATATTTTACCTAATAACCAATCTAAACCTCCCCTGGTTAAATCTGAGGCTGTTTCCTCTTGTCCTGTCTCTTGTTGTTATGGAGTAGAGCCCAATCCCTCACCTTGCTACACCCTCCTTTCAGGCAGTTGGAGAGGGTGATAAGGGCTCTCCTGAGCCTCCCTTTCTAAACTCCCCCAGCTCCCTCAGCAGTTCTTCAGACCAGTGCTCCAGACCCTTCCCCAGCTCTGTTGCCCTTCTCCGGACTCGCTCCAGCCCCTCAATGTCTTTCTTGCAGAGAGAGGCCCAGAACAGGACACAACACTTGAGGTGTGGCCTCACCTGTGCCCAGTACAGGGGACAGTCAGTGCCCTGATCCTGCTGGCCACACTATTGCTGAGCCAGGCCAGGATGCCACTGGCCTTCTTGGCCCCCTGGGCACAGCTGGCTCGTGTTCAGTCACTCTTGTCCAGCACCCCCAGATCCTTTTCCACCAGGCTGTAGCACTGCCTAGGGTTGTTGTGACCCAAGGGCAGGACCCAGCATTTGCCCTTACTGATCCTCAGCCCACGGATCCAGCTTGGCCATATCCCTTTGCAGAGCCTTTCAATGTTCTTTATAAAGAATTCTACTTATTTTTATTGAAATCAATTACAGGCATTGATACCATATTAGGAAATGCAGAATGTAACTGTAGTTATTCAAATACTAATGAAACTCAAGATTAAAGAATCAAACATCATCATGTATGTCTGCTCACATTGCCTGATTTACTTTTTATATGCAATTACAATTTTTCACTTTGAAAACTGGTTTACATTTTACACTATTTTAATCCTTTAATACAGAATATTGGCATACAGTTTGTAAATTCTAATTATATTCTTGGAGTAATAGTTGTAGTCACAATTTGACAGTGTCAACAAGGGTGCTTTACACAAGGCAGCTTGTGAAACTAGAATTTGCAGCGGTATAGATTCTTATGTTCTTACTACAACGTGCTTTTTTGGAAACAAATCCATTTTCAGATATAATCACAATTTTATTTTTACACAGGAAAAATAGTAATGGGATGGAAAGTTGATGTTAAAAATTTGTGCAGTTATCTACACATCAGTATCCTTGTTATTTGTATCTCTGACTTTGCTCTGTTTGCCACGTTGCTTAAAGGAGGAACAAATCAAATAATCTTGCCTTTCTCTTCTCTGTACTCCACTAGTAATAACTTAGGATGTATGTGTTCTCTGTATTGTCAGTAACATGGGGTTTTTTTCTTTTTTTTTCCTTAAGGTTTGGAAGATTCCCACTACTCCTTGTCATAATTGGTGTATGTGTTTAACCCTAAATTGTGCATTATGGCAGACAAATTAACAAGAATTGCTATAGTCAACCATGACAAGTGTAAGCCAAAGAAATGTCGTCAGGAATGCAAGAAGAGTTGTCCTGTGGTTCGAATGGGTAAGAGATACAATGTAACAAAGTCTGGAAGCGATTGGAGACATTTTAAATCAAGTTCTACTAGAAGGAATGAGCTTTTTATAATTGCTAGTTTTTTGGGTATCATTCAAGGTTTTGTTTCATAAAGCCTTTAGAAATATCACTGAAAGCATGAACAATTCTTAGTAATAATGACACTTTTCAGCCCTTTAGATGATCTAAAGCTTCAGTGAACATTCATCAGTTATATGTTCCTCTGTGGAATTTAGTAGGCAGGAATTCTGATTCACCAGAAACTTTATTGACCTTATCTTAATTTTTTTCACCAGGAAAACTTTGCATAGAAGTCGTATCACAGAGCAAAATAGCATGGATTTCAGAAACACTTTGTATTGGTTGTGGTATTTGCATCAAGGTAAATGTTAAACTGCTTTATTTAAAGTGCTAAATGTTCCTTATTTTGCTATTATATTTAGTAATGCATACTGTAACTTGAAAAAGCAGTTTTCTTTCCTGGACTGATCAGACCAATTTAACTGTTACTGTTCATAGAAAGTGAAGAACTGTGTCACTTGACTGAACTAGTTGGGTTGCAGGGTGTGGATTTTGTTGTGGCTTTGTTTTTGCTTGGCTTTGTTGTAGTTGTCTGTTTGTTTGTGTCTGTAGACAGCAGCAGAAAGGTGTTTTTTGTGAAAGAGGTGGAGAATATGTGCAGTGTGCCTTATTTGTATTGTAGACTGACAGTCTAAATTGCTGACTATTAATTTGAAAAATGTGGTATAGGGCTTCCTTGGCAGGTTGGCCATGTAAAGGAAATTTGGTACAAGTCCATTTAAAAAATGTAAATGCACAGCAGGGTGCAATACAAAACATAGTCTTTTGTCAATTGCTGTATGCACTAATAATCTCTAATTTATTTCAATTCCAGAAATGTCCTTTTGGAGCCTTGTCAATTGTTAACTTACCTAGCAACCTGGAGAAAGAAACAACACATAGATATTGTGCCAATGCCTTCAAACTTCACAGGTATTTTATTTTTCAAATATCAACGTAAAAGAGACAAAGAATCCCAAGTTTTTGATAGTGTAAACATAGTGCACATCAAAGTGTTCTTGGTTCTTACTCCAGTAGCTTCCTTTTAGAATGTTAATTACGTTTTTCTTAGTAAAAAGTATTATAATGAAATAAAGTGTTAGGGATTATTTTACAGAGCCCCTATTTAAAAACAGTGTTCCTTTAAATATTTCTGATGATCTTCTGTTTTTAAGGAATGTGATATAATTTGAGTTAGATATTTGCAAGTTAACAAAGTAGGCTGTAATAATGAGAAAGTCTGAAAATGGGTTGTAACATTTACTTGACCACTAAATGTTGGTGTCTGATGACATTAATATAACACAAAGTTATCAATGTTGTGTACAGGTTGCCTATCCCTCGTCCAGGTGAAGTACTGGGATTGGTTGGAACCAATGGTATTGGAAAATCAACTGCCTTGAAAATTTTAGCAGGAAAACAGAAGCCAAATCTTGGAAAATATGATGTATGTATCAGCAATAAAATAGAGTTGGCATTCTAGATGGCTGTGTTTATATTTTTGGACTAAATTTTTGTATTTGTGAGGATCTTGGCACTTTCCCTGTTAACTGCCAGTGACCTACTCCACACAGGAACAATAGTAGAAGGTTATTGTTAACAGGGGCTTTCTTGCAAATTGTGTATATCTCTCAAAAAAGATCAGGATACTAATTATAATTGTAACTCACAAAAGATAAATATCAGAGGTAGGTTTCTGTCTTGAAGTCACCCTTAAGGGCTTGGGGGTTTTTAATACCTGTCTTTAAAAAATGTCAAGTTTTTCTCCCTGCACAATTTACCTGTTCCCATGAGGGATTTCCATAGCTCAAGTTCTGGAGTTTCTTCTAGGTTAAGTTTGTTTTTATCTGAACAGCTTTACAGTCTATGAGTGCTTACCATGTATCCTTGTGATTTCTTAGGCATTTTTATCTTTGATTCTTTTGAGGAGGATTTCTCATAAAGTATGTTGTTAGTATGTAAGTTGTGGTTGAAGATATTTCCCACTGTACAGTTTAATACTGAGCTTTGAAAACCCTTCGTTTCTTCATGTTGCTAGTTACTTGGAAATAAGATTTTTTGAGAACCAGACTTAGAACAACTTGTAACTGCTGGTGTTCATGGGAATTCATAATCCATTTTCCTATGTATGTACTCCCAAGTCAAAATGCAGCCAGTGGGCAAAGTATTTTACCAGGGCTTCTTTACCTAGCACTACTCCAAAGAGTAAATTCTATTAGAGAAAAGGCATGAATAACTACTATTATACTCCTCTTACCAGTATTTCACATATCACTTTCTTACCTTCAAATTGCACGGGGACAATTGAATTCTGATGCACAGTTCTGTCCTTCAAGAAGCACTTGTAACAACAAGTGTGTACAAACTATCTCTAGCAGTTTATTTACGTGAAAGAGTAATGTTTTGATAAACTATTCATTTCATGGCTGCCACCTAAAGCTGCAAAGATATAGTCATTTCCCAGCTACATTTTACATTCTCTTTCAAGTTTGGTTTATATTATTTTGTGGACTTCTTGTTTCAGGTGGTAGTATTGCAGAAATAGCAAAACTTTTGACTTTCTGAATGTGTACTTAATTGAATTACCATGCTTCCAAAATCAGACTTTGCTGTGAAGGAGCCATATCAGTATGACCACAGAAACAAGTGGTATGAATTGAATCTTCCATGTTGCTTCTGCTCTAAAACTGATGAAGCATTTCCTCTGTGTATTTGCTTGGTTTGGAAATATGACTGTGTCAGTCTGATTCCATACTGTTTATCATCAAAGTAATTAACTCAGCACCCCTCAGAGTA
Organism: Eulacestoma nigropectus; assembly: GCA_013397775.1. Taxonomy (NCBI): domain Eukaryota; kingdom Metazoa; phylum Chordata; class Aves; order Passeriformes; genus Eulacestoma; species Eulacestoma nigropectus. Next base: position 7,034,194 of record VZTE01000262.1, read on the forward strand.
GTACACTGTGCAAGGGGGGACTTTTCTGGGGTGAGTGCTCTGAATAGTCCCTTTCTTTTTCAGCTTGTCATTTTTCCTTTGTCTTCTCATTCTGTTTCCTTGGAAATGTTTGCTAGAAGCAGAGAAAATTACCAAATTTTATTGCATCTTCTGTGCAAGTTTGTGCTTTTATCATTCCAATTCTTTTCCTTTGGATTAGCTGTAGTGTAGTGACGCTAATCCATGCTGTCATTTTCCCCATGAAGTTGTTTCAGTTCAGTAGCTTCTTAACTGTGCAAATTTAGTTGGTTTTTTTTTAAGGCTAGTGATACCTGGGAAAAAAGGTCTCTAAACTTTGTTTTTAGAATGTTTTTGGGGGTTTTTTTGTTTGTTTGTTTGTTATCTTACAAGCATATTCTATTTGCCTTATTGATTGGAATTTAAAATTAGGGTTTCTTATTATGTTTTTAATGGTATAAGTAAACCCAGGCTTTAATTTTGTCACAGGATCCACCTGACTGGCAGGAAATTTTGACTTACTTCCGAGGGTCTGAATTACAAAATTATTTTACCAAGATCCTGGAAGATGACCTTAAAGCTATCATTAAACCTCAGTACGTGGACCAGATCCCTAAAGCTGCAAAGGTGAGACCTTTCATGAGTTAATAGAAAGCTGGGAGCTTCTTGTGTAGTACTTCTCTTGTGATTAAAGGTTTTGTTCAGTAGCATAATTCAGAACTGTCTGAAATTTTTAATGTTGGTTGGTTTTTTTTTTTATTATATCATGCAGGGAACAGTGGGATCAATCCTGGATAGGAAGGATGAAACTAAGACACAAACTGTTGTATGTCAGCAGCTTGGTAAGTAATTTTCTACAGTCAAATTTTAAAGCATTTGAGAAGCTTGTATTTACTGAAACAATCAAGTTACCAGAATGTGATAGAACATGTATATTATAGAAAAAAAAAATTATACATGTAAATTATGCTCAAAAAAAAAAAAAACCAGAGAATAAGTAAAGATGCTTTAGTGTAAAGCTTAGGGCATGCTGTAGTATAAATAAAACAAATAATACTTCCTGGTGGCAAAGGCAAACTAATTGATACATGCTAGTTAACAGAATCTAATGCAGTTTCTGTTTCGTAGTAGAAAGTGCTTGGTTTTAAATCTGGAGAAATTCCACTTAATATCTTCTGTTCTTGCATGCTCACAAGTGTGGCAAAATCTTAGCATCCCCCTTGGGAGAACCACTGCATGTAGAAAATATCGTAATGTACCACACTCCCCCTAAAGCTTGTATATATCTAATTATAGTGAGAGTAACACTGACTGCTGAGATTAATACAATTAATAAGAACATCTGCATAGTCCAGCCCTGGTAACATTTTCTAGGTGTTTTATATTTAGTTGTTACTAAATTTAGTTGTTGCTAAATTCACAATAGGATTCTCTTTGGTAGAACTGGGTGGTAAAGGTGGGGCTGCCATTGTGCCACCAAGGACATGGGCTTTCAGTCCCACTTAATTTATTAGTGACACAATCTATTCTTGAAATGCGATGTTCCTTAAACTGCCTAGAAAATACTAGCTTCACCCTTCTGCTGTAAGGTTTGAGGGACGTGATTTTCCTGTAAACCAGAACTCTTCAGCCAAGTCTGACAACAAATGCTTTCAAACCTGGTATAGTTTCTTTTTAGGGACAGAAATCTTTACCAAATATATGGTGGAAGAAGAAACACAAATGTAGTCCTTCTACATGATAAGAAGCAGCCATGCAACTAATGCTGCAGAGAAGCCATAGCTTGCTGTGACTTAGTATTAACAGTATGATACTGATACTGTATAAAATGAATGCTGATTCTCCTTCTGTTTTCTTTTCCTCTGTGTAGAATGTTTATACATGTTTCTGTAGGTGATAAAAATTCGGATTGTTGTGTTGGTAATAACATACCTGAAATTAACCACTTATTTGCAGACTTAACACACCTGAAAGAAAGAAATGTTGAGGACCTTTCAGGAGGAGAACTTCAGAGATTTGCTTGTGCGGTTGTTTGCATTCAGAAGGCTGATATGTATGTTTAATTACTTCTGTTACACATTGCTTCTAATAATCTGTCTCAGAATATGGTCCTCGAATTTACACTTATTCTTAACAATAATACTTTTGTTTGAAATATTGAAAAGTATTTATTAAATAATGTTTGAAAAGGATTTAAAAAAAAAAACTTGGGCCAGCTCATCAGCTGAAAGCCATATTTACTTCATGTATAATCTCTGGATTTTGTATACTTTTATTTACCTGAGTGGAAATAGCTGATTTCAGAAGCCAGTGTTAAATTTCAGCATCACAGTTTCATAACCTCTCCCTAATCCCACCTAAATATATCCTCTTGGACAGCACACCTCTCTTAGCCTCTCTGAATGAGAAAGGTACAGCTGCTTCCCCACCTCTTGGAACTTGTGTTCCTCCTCTCCTATCTTGCAAGCAGGAAATGACTGTCTAATCTATGCTGTTTCCTGACTCCTTGGGACCAAGAAAGCAAGATCAGAAGAGTTACGGGGTTTGGGGTTTTTTGCTTTGATGAATTTTTGTTTCGTTGGTTGGTTTTGTTCTGCTTGGGCTGCTGTTTTTTGGTTGGTTGTTGTGAGTTTCAAGTGGGTTTCCTTGTTCAGTTTTCTCTTTTTGGAAGATGTCCTTCTTCGAGTGTTCTAAAGTATTTTTGCACTTTTCAGTTCATGTTAAATTAAGGTAACTCAGAATGAGTGCATGGGACTCCTAACTGCTGATTTCTTGTAACTTTTGATAACTTTGTCAGAGCTCTTGGCAAAGTAATACTTAACTCACTTTCACATGACAGTCTACAGAGAATGAAGGCAGGTGTGCACAATTCTCATTTTTTGTCTCCCTTTCTCAGTATAAATAATGATAATTTTTTATTTCCATGTATTTAATGGTTGAATTGTTAATATTATGTTTGAATAAGTAGAAAGCTTGCATTCACTAAGACGTCACTCTTCCTTTTGGGATTAGCTTCATGTTTGATGAACCTTCCAGCTACTTGGATGTCAAGCAGCGCTTGAAGGCTGCCATTACTATTCGGTCCCTAATAAACCCTGACAGGTAAATACAAGCTTCAAATGTTTTGCCAGACTGTAATAATGCATGACTGTTCACAAAGGGAAGAAACATCCAGTCCATCTCCTTAGAAGAAGTGCTCACTTCTCAGTATGGTACACTAACAGATGTTTCAAATATTCCAAGTCAGTCATATTCTATTCTTTTGCATTTTGGAAGCTTATTTCCTGTAGTTTCTTGTCTCGTTTCAGAATTTTGTAATAAGGATGGGAAAATATTGGTGGTTACTTTTCACCTGAATATTGCTGTTTCATCCCTTTCTCACAAAGATTTTATTTTCTTAAAATGTGCTAAGTATTTTTCACTCAAAGCAATCAATATCCTTCCACTTACTGTACATAAAGAAGCTGCCAGTTTACACTGAAGATGGACTTTGAATTTGTCATTCACAAGTTTATTGGACAGTTTAAAAAATGCTTATAACAGATTTGAACTCTCTCCTTTTTCAGTATAAAGTGAAGAAACCATATTAACTAAAAATCATGTTGATAGCTCTTGTTTATGCAAGACTAGAGTAAGAAAAAAAAATGTTTTGCATTGAAGTAAAAAAGCATGTCTCTGGCTCTGTTTTTCAGGTACATTATTGTTGTAGAGCATGATCTAAGTGTGTTAGATTATCTCTCTGACTTTATCTGCTGCCTGTATGGTGTGCCAAGTGCTTATGGTGTTGTTACCATGCCTTTCAGCGTAAGAGAAGGTAATTTGTGTCATATTTCTCTTTTTAAACATAACCAAAAAAGACAGCAAAATGCCAGTTGTCTGTTGTATAAACTTGTCCTCTTCCTGTTACAGTTCAGCAATAAAAAAACTACTGTTTGATTTTCTGCAGAATTTCTGTGTTACATGATTCTAAATTTGTAACTCAACCCAAAAGCCTTAGTTATGAAATGCCCTTTTTCTCTTGCTATGGACATAATTTTGATACTTGCAGGTGTTTTGTAAACAGTGGAGTTACACAAAAGACCCTGTAAGTAGTAGAGAAAGGGCAGGAGACAGTTTGCACAGTACCCAGGTACATAGTGTTCATCTGAATTGACCCCACTTGTAGTACTGAGACTCAGTAAAAACTGGTTTTGAGAGAATGGGGCTAACAGCAGTAGTTCCTTTAAGCCCCACACACATCACTAACTGTGGGTTTTCAGGAAGAGCTGCTACAGCCATTCTGTAATTTAGTAAGGCTTTTCTTCCTTCAATTTGCGTAATGTATACACTTTAAAAGAGGAGGTCTTGTTGCTTCTTTTACCATGCCATTTAAAATCCAGCATTCTCCTTACCTGAATGGAATTTACAGCCAGGAATTGAAATTCATCTTGTTTTTACTTTGTTACAGACCTTTATTAATGACCTTTTTTCCTTCCATCATAGGCATAAACATTTTCCTAGATGGCTATGTTCCAACAGAAAACCTAAGGTTTCGAGATGCATCTCTGGTATTTAAAGTAGCTGAGACAGCTAACGAAGAAGAGGTTAAAAAGATGTGTATGTACAAATATCCAGGAATGAAAAAAAAGATGGGAGAATTTGAACTATCCATAGTAGCTGGAGAATTCACTGATTCTGAAATTATGGTGATGTTAGGGGAAAATGGTGAGTGCAATTTATGTTGGAAACTGTTTCTCCAGCCCTGAATATGCTCCTAAAGCCCTTCTTCACTTTGAGAGCCAGGCTTCAAAATTACTGGGTTTGAGTCAGGTTGAGCTGCTTGTTTCCTGGGGAAGATACCACACCATGAGTCCCCTGACTAGAGAGAATGTGAAGTTACTGAGTGTTAACAATGCCATTGTTTGTCTGTTACCCCATTTTAAAAACTTACAGATTTAAGATGTCTCTTCCATTTGAAAAAGCAAGTAGTTAAGTCCTGGAAGTTAATATAGGAGTTCTCAGAGCAGTCTAATTTTAAAATGTATTCTTTATTAAATGGTCTTTGTTGTTGTTGTTGTATCAGTGACTTAATTGTTAGAGGTCTAAATTACTAAAAAGTGATTAATCTGTAACTTGTATTTTAACTTAGGAACTGGCAAAACAACATTTATCCGAATGCTTGCAGGAAGACTTACACCTGATGAAGGAGGTAATATGTAATACCTTAGCTGAAACCTGTTTTAAAGATACTGTAAATGCCCTTGTTTACAATATTAATTTTGTCTTTTTATAGGTGAGGTCCCAGTCCTAAATGTCAGCTACAAACCACAGAAAATCAGCCCTAAATCTACGGTACGTTTCAGCCTTATTTATTAAGTATCGTGCTTGCTACAAAATGCAGAGGTAGAAATTTTTTTATTCTTATTTTATATCTATATCCATTTTAGATAGAATTTTTTTTTCTATTTCTGCTTGCTTTCTCGTGGTGCATAAAACTGAATAGCAACATTTTCCTTTTGCTAGGGAAGTGTCCGTCAGCTGCTGCACGAGAAGATCAGAGATGCCTATACACACCCCCAGTTTGTAACTGACGTGATGAAACCTCTTCAGATAGAAAACATCATTGACCAGGAGGTATTAACTGCTTGAATCAACATCCTAATTGTCCTAACTCTCAACCTGTACCTGAACTAAGCATGGTCTTGTTTCTCCCCACACCACCAGGTTCAGACACTGTCTGGTGGTGAGTTGCAGCGTGTGGCGTTAGCTCTTTGTCTGGGTAAACCTGCAGATGTTTATCTGATTGATGAGCCCTCAGCATATTTGGACTCTGAACAGCGTCTCATGGCTGCCAGAGTCATTAAACGGTGAGTACACATGGTGGGGAAGGAACTGAAATTTGCAGTAGTATTACAGTGAGATCACATTACCCTCTCTTCTTTTCTTTTTTTGCCTTATTTCAGTTTCATTCTCCATGCTAAAAAAACAGCTTTTGTAGTAGAACATGATTTTATCATGGCTACATATCTTGCTGATCGTGTGATTGTTTTTGATGGCATTCCTTCTAAGAACACACTGGCAAACAGGTAAGAGATTTGTTCGGATTAGTAATCAAGATTGTCATCCCTGCCTATGGAAATTTAAGTTACATCCACAGCTGTCCTGAGGGTTCTGACTTCGGTTTTGAATCGTGGAACAGAAAATGGGATTGATCCTCACTTAGAGGCTGCCTAAACCAGAGTTGGGGCAGGGTTGGAGAGCCTAACCAAACCCTCAAGAGCTAGACCACCTCCTGGCTTAGACCAGCCTTAAGCCAACTGCACAATGGCTAAATTACAATCAGAAGAGATCAAATAAGTGACATCAGTAGTAAGGAAACAAAAAAGCACCAACTGTAAAGTGTGCTCATGAAAATAACTTTCAGATGTATTAAAAGAAAGCAGTGTATTAATGGTACCTGTATGCAGATGTAGTGATGGGCAAGTCTTGACAGCAACAGTCAGTGTGCATTGTTTTACTGCTTCAAAGCTGTCCCTTCTGATATGCCTACTTTTGTTCCTGTAAATAATTTCATGTAGATTACAGAGACTTTTTGATGCGCAGCCTTATCAGAAACCAGGCTTTTAGAATAGTGAGTCCTTGGCACAAGCCAGATGAAGTAAACACGTTGGTCTGCAACCCCCTGCTCTCTTGGATTTGATGGTATTCCTTCCAAGAACACACATGTTGGAATTCAAAAATCACAATCATACACTGATGCTGAGAAAGTTACGATCTTTGTTATATTTTGCTTATGGTGCAAGGGTTGGGGTTTTTTCCTTTGAATATAAGTAAGTGTGCCAGCACACACATGTAGATACAAAATAAAAAGAATATAAAGGCTGTGGCTGGAAGCCACACTGAGGTACTGCTCTCATCTTTCAGCAGCATCTCAGACAAGGTTTGCCTAAAAATGTAGCACAGCCTGGTACATCAAATGCAGCTCAGATTTGCATTTCCAGCCCTGAGTGAACTCAGGATGGAGCTCAAAGTTGCCTGTACTTGTATAGTATTAATACTTCTGAAAATGTAGCTAAAATATTCTTCTCTTTTAACAGTCCACAGACTCTTTTGGCTGGAATGAATAAGTTTTTATCTCAGCTTGAAATCACTTTTAGAAGAGACCCCAACAATTACAGACCAAGAATAAACAAACTCAATTCCATCAAGGTAAGAGAGGAGCACCTTTACAGTAAAGGAGCCACGATTGTTTAATATGAAGCCAGATTGACATGGGAGTTCTGCTGTGCTGGAAAAACAGCATGTGAAACTACTAAGAATAATAAGGGAAGCAGAAAGGAGTTTAGATAAGTGTCTTTTATTTCAGTTATGTTCAAGTCTGGCAAAGACTACTTCAAGTAACAGTGACCTTTTTTCTCTTCCCAAGGATGTGGAACAAAAGAAGAGTGGAAACTACTTCTTCCTGGATGACTAAATACTGAATACCAGCATCTTTTTAACTGGCATCTGGACATGCATATTGGAACCTAAACAGCTGTGATGAGATGGCTCAGATCAGGTTTTAGAAAAATTAGTATTTTGGAGCTTAAAATCTCTTGCTGCATTTAACATCTGAGACAGTAGCAGTAAACATCCTAGTCTGAGTAAAACTGCCACTTTATATATTTTGGTGACACAGCCCTATTTTCAGTGTAACAGTATCAAAATAGACCACCTTGAAATTGTGCAAATGGGTCTTCTGATTTTTCAAAATTTAAGGAAGGTTATCAATTCAATATATCATACTCATGTCCAAAGTACTGACTGAACTTGCTCATTTTAAAATAAATCTTTGAAGCTGTTTTCTGTATAAGAGGGAACTAAGAATGTCATGCTACAGGAGCAACTCCTCTTTTAAAAAGGCTGAATCTCTCTGGATGAGGGTTTCAAAAATAAAATACCCACCTAACTTAAAACTCTTCTGTGACACTGCAGAATTTCTTCAATTACTAATTCAGAAGTGTGTATATTTATGTCACACACCCCTTTTCTCACACTGTAGTGTACACAGAAGATGCAGTACAAAGAATGTAAAAGAAGGTAGCTACATCTTTTTTTAATCACCTGTCCCTGTACATCTTCTCAGACCTAGTGAGACGAAAATAATCAGTGAAATAATCTTAAAGAAATATAAACATCCTTTCCAGCTTACTCTTCCATGAAGTTTTTATAAGGTTAAGATGCAGGAATTACTTTTTCTTAAAGTAAAAGCCTTGATCCTTACTACAGACAAAGAATGAAAGTAAACAAGAAATATCTTGTTAAAAACTTACTTCCGTATACATTAAGGTCCTTCAGGGAACCAGAAAGAAAATTTAAAGGTTTCTTGCTTACTTAAATAGACATGTAAAAACAACTTTCAGTTATGTATCTTAAAAGGGTGTTTTCCATTCAACACTTCTCTGCCTTCATTGGCATGTGAAAAACATTATGAGAAAACATGGCTTTGTTCTTTGTTTACATTTTTGCCTCAGAGGCTACAGAAAGGAGTGGTTTTGGGTTTTTTTGAGGCATTTTTTCATAACCTTGGCAGTACTGAGCATTATATACACACTACCTCCCTCTGTCTTGTAACAGCAATCCAACTGTACTACACCAGCAGAGGGACCCCCTAAGGAAGTGCAAGTATTGAATACATCCTTACACCACCACCCTGGTCAGACAAAAACTTCCAAAGGCTGCCTGAAGCTTGTTCTCCTCTCACAGCTTAACTCCTCTTGGACTGGAGTTGTGCATCTGCTCTTAATCAGTTGTAATAAGGGCAAGGTAAAGATGTGGTTCAGCAAATTCCTGAAGCTGTGTATCACAGCTCATTATATGCTGAATATTACATATATTAACAGGAGGATCCTGCAATCTAAAACATCATGCCCCAGGCCAAAGGTTGGGCCAATCAATCTACAACTCCTCCAGCAAGAGAGGAAACCAGACTTACTTGATCAGCAATGGAGAAAATACATCTACACCTTCCAGCCCTTCACTGTCCTAGAGTAACAAGGCAGTGTAGGCCCAACTGAAAAGAAGTTGGTTTTTAAAAGTAAATTCTAAAAGCACATCCCTCCCTGTTACTGCCATGCCTCTCTTCCCCAACAGATTTCTGTAGGAAGTGTTACTGCCTTCATTCTTGCAACAAAGCTTGTGATGAAGAGCCTGGTCTAGGACAGAATGATTAGTTCAGTGACTGCTGCACAAAGTTGGGGTACAACTGGATTTACGAGTTTAAAATTCACCAGTAAAGTCAACAAGCAGCCCTCTTTATGTTTTTGAAAGGAGTTGAGATAAAGAGAGAACCACAATGGTAGCAACAGTTAAATCCCTCAATGCTTGCTTTGTTCTTAACCTGAAAAGGTGAAGATTCCCTCTTTTGAAATCCTGAATACATTTCTGAATGGAAAAGTATTTAGATTAAAAAAAGAAAAACCAAAAAGCCTTCAGCATGACCCCTACCCCTAGGAACAAAAACCGCAGCTTCAGTTTATGGCCCCTTTTTGTTTGCTGCTTGCCACAGCCTGTTCATCATTCTGCTGCTGACTACAGCTGGCTCTGTAAGAACAACACTTCATTTAATGCCACTACAACAGGTTTAAATACATAAATATAATTTAGAAAGCAAGTGAAAAGACAACACATTTATTTTAATTAGGGTTTTATACATAGCATGCATCTGAAAACAAACTCTTTATCATGTAACTATCATCTGGTTTCCGCACCAAGGGTGTACAATCTCAGACACAATGAATGGGTACCATCACCTACACTACTGTATACAGAGATATAAAAATATACACAACAGTTCAATTTTACAGAGCAACAGAGCTGAGTGAATACTGTGCACACTGCACTCTCCGAGTCTGGACAGCTGAACATCCAGGCTGCAAAGGCAACAGGAACACTGCGGAGATCGTAACCGGGCTCAGAAGAAACAGCATCAGAACTCTGACACAGTGTAAAAATATAAGGCAGAAGCCACTTTCTTCTGAATTGTAGGGAAGAGCAGAGCACACTGAGACTCTCCATTCTTGCTTTTAAAAGTAGTTCCAGCAAGGAGTTGTACATGCAACACATCAACAGTGCAACAACAAAAGAATACTGAACAGTAGCTCAATCGTACAAACTTAAAAAAACATAACACATACTTTATGCATCTCCTCACAAAATATCTAGGATTTGTCAGTGCATTAGTGTTAAAGTGGCATTAAAAAAACTTCTGCTATTATAACAGATGCAGAATTATTTTGGAAATGCATAGCATCTACATTTTTATTGTCTTTGTAATTATTCAGTTGGCATAGGCACCATTCTAGTCACACCAGCATTAAGAATAATTCATGGTGGAAACAGCCATTCTCATCAGTTCATACACAGGTATTCTTGACTGCTTGTCTTGATTTTGATTTCAACAAATAAATGCTTTTTAAAATTCAAAAATATACCCTATGATTATGAAAAGAACTATATACAACATACCTAAGACACAGGGTTAGCTGGCTGCCATACGTGTAACACACAAGAGAAAACATTCAAGTTTGACAGATATTTTTCTTTTTGAGATGAAAGGCCTTTGGGTTGGAAGCATATCAGAGACAACAGTGCAGTAGGCTGAGAATTCCTTTAGCTCAGTTCAGAACTAAGGCATTGTATGATAAAATATACATTTATATTTGGTGCAATGTTACTGTCAATTTTAGAATCTAGATCACATCAAATGCTGTCATTTGTCACTCTAGTAAACGCACATACCCATCTTCTATCACAAACGCAAACCTTTGTGGGGAAAAAAATTATCAAACACTAAATCTATTTTTTTCTTTCTAATTTGACATTGAGGAAAAACTGCTAAGCCAAACAAACTCTAGAATCCCCCCAAAAACCCTATGGTAGGACTTGACATCCTCCTAGTCTTTACTTGCCAAAAATTAAACATATCATTGAACTTCACTTAAAAGAAATTAAGATTTTAAACTGCTACTTCAAATTACTTTTTGCTTCTTAAATTTTCCAATTATCCACTCACTCTATGCTTGCTGTCCCCTCTGATTATCTCCCAGTGTTGCCCTTCTCCTGTCATTCCTATATGGCTGCCCTCTAAAGTTTCTCTGATACTGGTAGCCATCATCTCTGCTTCTGCTGGGTGGTCCTTTCCAGGCGTCCTCATTTCTTTGGAACTGGTATCCTCCTCTGCTGGAATACCCCCTGTCAGGTCTAGGCCTTCTGCCTCCTCCATAAGTCTGGTTATAGAACTGCTTGGATCTACCACTCCTCAGCATGTCGGAAACCTCACTGTCATCTTCAGAGCTCTCTTCCCTCGTTCTCTGGGCCCTGCTTTCTGTCTGCGCGTTCCCAGCGCCCTTGGATTCTTTCCCTTTAGCAGGCTTCTCCTTCCGGCTGGGAGTGCTGGGTTTCAGTTCGTTTTTGGGAGGTTCTGCCAGCAGTGGCTGCGTGCTGGGCCCTGCTGTCGGCCTCTCCAGGCCCTGTGTCTGCGGAGGGCGATGTTGCTGCCCGGCTGTTTTCTGCTTAGGAGCAGCTGAAGGACAGGTTTGCTCCAGCTGAGGCGCCCTTGCTGAAGTGTCCTTCGGGGTGCCTGCAGCAGTCACTGGGAATAGGACGGTGTTGGAGCTGCTGCTGCTGCTATTGGTCTTCTGGAGCTGCTCTGCACAGTTCACTCCAGGAACTGGAGGGCTGCATTCTTTGCCCACATACATGTTGGCAGAGGTGCCAACTGCTGCCTCTTTGTCCTCAGGTGACAAGACAACATTAGGTCTTGCTACTGAATTCTCAATGAAACCCTGAACTGGGTACCCATACCAAAAGTGAGGAAAGAAAGGAGGTGCTATTGGAACAGCTCCTAGAAAGTGATTGTGTCCAAAGGGCGGTTGCGGGAACATATTTTTCCCTCTCAGAGACTCCTCGTAGTTTGCATGAAGAGCTTGCGCTGGATTCTCTGGTTCGACACAGACCTGTCCTTGACTTTCTGACACCTGAGCTGAAGGGATCATCAGAGGCAGTGATGGAGATCTGTCAACCTGTGGAATCTGACCGTTGGACCTGGCCTCGGTCTGAACAGCAAAGTGCCTGTTTGGTCGTGCAGTTTCATTTTCGTTCTGAGTCGGAGCAGCCTCCTGGAACCAGGGGTTGTGTGGATACACAGGAAGGGACACGTTTGGGTACATTCTACAAGCAGCTAAATAGGCCTGGTGCAGGGGGTACAGGTAAGAATGAGGTGCCCACATGGGACAACTGTATGCCTGCAAGACAGCAGGGAAAAGAAAATTTAAAAATCAGTTATTTGGTCTTTTGGACATTCAGAGAGACATAAAAGCACACCAGTTGTTTACCATTTCGAAACAGTTAATTATAGGAGATAAAAGTTAATTTTCTTTACAGTGACTGCCCTCAGTTCTAAATCCTACAACTCTAGGATGGTGTTCTTGTTTTCCTTCCAAATGCAGGTGAAATGGGCAACAGTTATGACCAGCAAGAAAACACAGTAGCAGTTTCTATACAGTTAAACACACAATGCTATTAAGTCAAGCTCTAGCTACGTGTTTGAACAGAAACATTTCAAACTCATTTTCCAGAATCACACTTAGTAATTAGCCAGTTCTTCTCCTAGAGCTCACTTTGCAAAGACTACAACACTGAAGTTGTCCACCTCAGGTGGCAACCCCTTCCCTTTTCTCCACCTCCACGTTAATGAACTGGACTCTGTAGGAACAGTCCCTGGAGCAAACCATCCTGAAAAGCCTAGCCAGACCTCCTCTCTAGGAGGCTCTTCCCTCTCAGTGTGCAGCTGGAAGGGTGTGGGCAGGGCAGGGTCTGGAGCAGAGCAGCAGACAATGCAGAAGGTATTTCCCTGCTATACCCTGTGACACCAGCGGAGGAGCACAGCCACTAGAACGTGGGCTGGGACCAGCAGATGGTGCTGAGGCGCCAGAACGGCAGGCTAGATCCTAATAATCCAAAGTAGCAGTAAGGAGAGTCCCAAACATGTCAACTTATGAAACTCACGCTGTTTAAGTACATTGTGGTGACACTTGCTAATTAATGACTTACGGATTTTCTAGTAAGCAAAGAGACTTAGATTAGGCAGAAGTATGAAATTTACATTGGAAACTGTGCTGAATATTCCCTCTTTCCATGGCTAAACACTAAAGAATATCATTGCTATAGCCAAAGTCCCAGGAAATAAGCCCAAGAGCTCTCAGCACCTTGCCCAAAGTCGTTTGCCTGATAGAAGGGATAAAAAGGTAAAAAAGGAACGTTTTTATGTGCAGAAGGGAGAAAGAAAGCAAACAACTAGTTCTTCCCAAGCAATGGAAAACGATGGGATTTGGCTAAGCCTCTTCCCCAACCAAACACACAGATTTGCACCACATTTACACATATACACTACTATAATTACTGAAAAAGTAAAATCCTGTTGTCATTAACCTGAGCAGATAGAACAGACATGCAGGTTACTTAAGGGAGTGTCCCCAGGGAAAGATTTTGGGATCTGTACTGCAGTGGCTTTGCCAATACACAGCCAGGGTTGAAGTCTGAGGACATTTTCTCATTCCCTATGCACTGCATCCAAAAGAAGCATCTTCACACTCACAATTTATCTGTGACTTTGTAAAGCACAATTTGCTGACTGTGCAGCCACAGTTGGAAGCCAATAGTTCTCACTATGCTGTTGACATCAATTTGATTTCTGCTGACTTGAACTGCACTGTGGACAACTGCTGGAATCCCAGTTAACAGAACACAAAATAAGAAAGAATTTCAAACTGAAAAGATGGACTTGAAATGCACAGCTGCAGCAACAAAACTTCTGCACTCCAAGTTCCAACAATTATTTACAAGCGATTTTTGTAATAAACATGAAAACATAAGTAAGTTTGAAGTTACCTTCACACCAAGATTGAAGAAAAATCTAAGAATATTCTTGTCTAGAAAAAAGAAAACCAACAAAAATATTTATGAAGACCAAAAATATTTCATTTGATACAAAAACTGCATAAATTTCCATTTCAGTAGAGAACACCGGTATTAAGTTACTGCTTGCATGTCTTCAATTGATTAGTTGGGGGGTTTTTGCCACAGTAAGATATCTAGAACACAACAGTAGTTTAAATTCTGTTTCAACAGTCTGTAAACTTCTAGTTTTTAAAGAAACAGTTTACTAAACAAACACCACTGTGCAGTCAGATATGAGATGTTCTTTATGGGCATACCTTGCATTCATAGTATGCCAAAACCTGTATTTTCCCAGACCAGTAAGGAAATGCTCAACAGCTTCCAAGCTTTTAAATGACATGAGCAAACCTATTATTCTGACAGGAAGCAGTTCTCCAAAGATAATTCTTTACATGCACAAAACCTCAAGTTATGTTGGGGCAAGCTAAGAACCACAAAATGATCCTACCAGATTTCCAGGTGTGACCACCTGAAACAGTCACAATGTTGGCAGTGCAAACTAAAGAGTTACAACTCTATTCAATATTCCCTCCCACATCTTAAATCACGGAATGACAACTATTGGATCTTTCAACAAAGAATGACAACAGGACCAAAAAAATTGTGTTTATCTGCATTTTAAGAAAAGAAGACCTGTTAGGGAAAATGGTGTAAAATCCAGACTTCTCACCTTTAGGTAAATCTTCCCCAGTACTGCACAGGGAGTAAGGAGGTGCAACGGCTCTTTCTCCCTTTTCATTAAAAGGGAATCCGGGGTATAGCGGATCCTGGTAGGGATTCAGAGTCTGAGGCAAAGGCATTAAAGGCTGGTTAACTGCTTGTAGCCACACAGGAACTCCAGCAACTGAAGCAGATGTTACCTGAGCCTGTGATACAATAGAGTCAGGTCCCGTTGCTGGTCCTGGCATCAGTGAAGAAGCAGGTATTTGGGTTGGAATACCTAGAGGGAAAAAACCCCAACATACATACATATATATATATATATATATATATATATATATAAAAATAGAACAGGTAGCAATGCATATCTATATATAGGTATATACAGATATATAATCACAAACCNTATATATATATATATATATATATAAAAATAGAACAGGTAGCAATGCATATCTATATATAGGTATATACAGATATATAATCACAAACCAAAAGACATCAGAAAAGCAGGATTCAAAATGCAGAGAATAGTTTTCAGAAAGATTAAACAGATAAGCTAAGCTTTCCAGAAATAGCTAAACTGATCCCATATTTCTTTTTAAAATTATGAATGCCAGAAGGAAAATAGGAAGGAGAAAAAATGGGGGAACTGAAACTTTTATGCGAAACCCTGAAGTTCTCATTCTGACAAGTCATTTACAGTCCACTCTGAATCTGAGCTCAGATCAACTGGTCCACACATCTTCTGTCACAGTCAAGTGTGACAGGACTGTGACTGTGTCACGTGAACAAAGCAGGCTGATCTGAAAGCTGGTTCTTGTAGAGAAACAGCAGTGTGAGAGAAAATGCAGCACCTGATCTAATGAGCAATACTGATTCCAAGGCAACTGCACAGACCAGAAGATATGCACAGCACACAAAAACCCATTACACTGGCTTGCAGCTCAGGTCCAAATGGATCTCATTAGTTCCAGACGTACAAGCCCCAAGCTGAGCCCTCAGTCAACCAAGGAGCTTATTATTACATGGGACACAGAGCACAAATACGCATCAGGTTTCAACATGCTGACAATGTGTTCTACCTTAAGCAGATCCTCAAAACTCAACGCTATCCCACTCAAGAGGAAAAATGGCAAATTGAGTACACAACCCTCTTATACCTTCAGGTTGCTTTATACCTTAAAGCAAACTGTACATACAGGCAATCAAAGATCTGTTAGAACTCTCGCTGGCTTTCAGCAGTGAGAAGCTACATTCCTATGAATGCCTGCCTTTGGAATGTGAAATTATATGAGACAGTGTCTCCTCGGGGAATCTTCAACTTACTAAGAGACTTAAAGTATTTTCCAGGGTTAGTAATTTCTGATTAATGTTAATATTTCTGCAAACCTGCTGGTCCGTAGGTTGCTGGCTCACTTGGCCAAGCTGGCACAATGGCTGGTACAGAAGGCACTGCTGGAGGTAAATGCACCTCAGAGAAGACTGAAGAGGGTGTCGGAGTTACGCTCGGCAAGCACTCGGTCAGGTTCTGTAAAAACAAACAAATCTAAATCCCACCATGATTGATGACCCTGATGACTCAGTCTTACCTAGACTACCACCATCCCCACAGGGAAGTACTAACTAGGAACATACCCAAAGAGACCTGAGCCACATCACTGTGTGGAGAGCTCTTCTCTGAGCTCTATCCAGCCATGCCTGTACCACAGAGCCATGAGTGTTGGAACCACCTCCATAAGCTTTACATTTAAGTATCTCCCACCCAAAAGAAAAGCCACCCTCACAAGCGATTACCAGTAACCTCAGAGAAACCTGAAAAGGCAAAGCTGAAGAATTTGAAGGGAAAAGCATAGTTACCTTGGTAGAAAAATATGAAATACCCCTCTCAGAAAAGAACAGATATACTTTTACTTTTCTATCAAGGGTTGTCCTTTTACATTCTTTATGTTGGACATAACAGATTCCTAACTGTAAATATGAAATTTTAGCATTATCACCATAGGAATGACTGTGTAATTAAAAGCCAGTAATACATACGTGGCTGTGATGAAGCTCCCCTTTGTCTGAAGTCTCCTGACTGGAAAACTTTGAAATCAAACAAACATTTCTTACTTGCTCAGCAAGAATCGGAGAATCTGTTTTTACTTGTTCCAAAGGAGATGAAGCTTTTGGATAACTCTCATCTTGACTATTCTTCTAAAGCAAAGTTAGAAACAACAGACACAGCTAGTCTAATAGTAAGATTAACTTTACAAAGAGTTATTCAAAAACAGTAAACCACACTCCATACAAAGTGGGCTAAGCACCCATCACTATTACACTAGTGTAACATTTTGCTCATTGAAAGGACAGCAAAGGTTAAAAGCCAACAAGAGGCCACAAATCTTCACTGAACTTCAGAGCTCATGGTCTGTTAGCACAGTAGCTATTAGCAAACATCAAATCTTCTGTGGTCCCATTATACTGAAAGTACAGACTGTACTAAGCAATTACAAATCCAGATTCGTAAGTGCTCTCGATAGCCCAGGTTTGAGGACTCCGATTGCAGAGAAAGACTATAAGTATTGGTTACAGGGCTGAGGAAAGCTGACAGAAATACAAGCCTCCAGCCTTAGGAGTATTTCACTAAAAGCTGTAAAGCAGCAGCAGCAATCACAGCTCTAAAGGCAGCTATTGCTCTGCTAATCATGTATCAGAGAAGCAATAACATTAAAAAAAAATTTGGTCTTTTCTTTAAGATTACCTCAGATGAATTTGGCTCAAGCTTCTGACTTAAGTGGATCTGCCTGGAATTTGACTCTGCAACACCAAGACATAACCTAGTAAATGAACCATTACACCACTTATGGCTATCACAACTTAAGCCAGTTAATTTGTCTTTCCAAAATTAAACTTTCAAAACCAAACCTATACCTCAGTATATATTACTTCAGAAAACTTAAATTTCTATTTTTACCAAAGATCAAAGCATCCTAAAACAAACAGTTGTTCGGGCAGTAAATAGAGCAGCTACTTCAACCTGGGTTCTCCAAGCTCTACAGGAGTTCTTTACTGATGTTTGGTAACCATTTCAGCGATGCTTGGGGAAAGCAGGAATGAAATGCAGCTGTCCTTTTACACATATTCATCCTAAATTGCTCCTAATGAAACAGAAGTTTGTACTTTGCTTAAAGTGAAAGTGCTCTGATCTGTATTTTCATTTTCAAGTGTTAAGATAACAGAAGCTCAAAGTCTTGTCTACTTTTGACTGCATAAAAAACAGTTTAAAATGTTTCAGTGGATCAAAGATCTAAAAAAGTTTTCAGACTGCTGCACAAAGTTTCATTTCTCAAGTACCAGCAAACACTTCAGTGGGGAAGTGTTAAAAAACAGTCACGACATTAAAAGATCTGAACAAGTTCTTCAAATTCTGGCTTATATTCAGACCCAGCCACCACTGCTTGTCAATCAAACTCATGCCCAGAAGATTATCAGTAGTAGATACTGACTTTTTAAAAGCTTGTTATATACTCTGTCACAACTAGACAACAGTATAAATAGAAACAGTATTGATTTTGAGAATTACTGCCAACTCCCCGAGCAGCAATAGGAATCCCTAAACACTCAGAAGGAAGTACACGTGATTCCCACAGGATTTTTTTAACCTAGTTTCACAAGAGGCAACGCAATCCAGAGCGTCACAAAAAGCAGAGAAAGCTGGCCATGCCATGCCCTTCAGCCAAATCCGTCAGGACACTGGAGTCTTAACTTTCTCTCCAGCTTTCTCTACATGAACACTCCTTTGGCATTGCTGATGAAACAGGTCTGCAAAGGAAACAAGTTTTTAGACGTTTAGAGAATGAAAAATAGCTAAGATGGGCCCTTGTGAGATCACTCAAGAAAGGATTCCATCTTGTAAGAGGGGCTAATGAGCACACATACCATAAACAGACAGCAGCAATGCCGCTGCTGTTGCCAGAGATAAGGGAACAAAACCAAAAAATAATTCTAAAAAAATTGAGGGAAGGAGCAGCTTCTATGAGGAGATAAAGAGTCTGAGTTTTGTTCAGTCAGGAAAAAAAAAAGTGGAAGAAGCCAAGATCAAATTTGGGTTTTAGTTATGGCAAAGCTGACAGGACAAAAAGTTTTAAAAATACTAATTAAAAAATCCTACCAACCACTACGAATTGCAATTAGCAAAGATTTACTAACTACCTCCTGACACCTACAGCTTTCATCTATTACTGCCATGTTCCACTTCCTCACAAAAGAGGAAAAGCTTTGAGTCCCTAAAGAGAAGCTGAAGAATCGTGTAACTGACTGGGGGGAGGGAGAAAACCCAAACAAAATTTTGACCATGTGACAGATCTTTCTACTATAAACAGGTTTGTTTTTCCAACTCTTCTGTACACCATCTTCTCCCCTTCCTGTACCATGGTATGCTAATTCTCAACCATGCCACACTGAATACTTTTTTTTTTACCTCTTTTTCTCATAAATGACTCTTAATGCTCTTCCCACTGGCACTTTCTGCCACACACTCTAGAATTTCAAAAGGATCTAATTTAGGGTAGCTCTGATAAGTATTTTAGTTTCTCCCATTCCTCTTCCCATTTAGTACAAAAATCCCAGCCAGGAGTCTGCTCTCTCAGCCACATTCACAAAGCAGGAAAATGTACTTTCTTCACACTCTTGCTACCTCCAGCCCAGCTCAGTTTGGTACTGCTACTTAGGATAACTTTCCCCTCACTGCCTAAACAGATACCCCATCTTGAATAAATTCTGGGGCTGGTAACAAAACAAAGCAAACAAAAAAAAAAGCCATGATCTAAACCCATTTAGTTTTACCTTTCTCCTTCTGCTCTTCCACCTCTGCTGTCCACTTGCTGTTTCTTCTTTCATTATTTGACAACTTTTTCTGGTTTAAGTTATCCACAGTCTGTGTAGCAGCCTGACAGACTGACTGATTCTAAAGACATTGACAAAAGCAGAAATATCACTTTATGTAACCAGTCCAATGACACTTTGCCGTCATCTGCTATTGTCACTATTATGCTTTCACAACAAATAATATTTATGTCTGTGATAGACAGAAATGGGGGGGTGGGGGTGGAGTCTGGCTGAGTATCCTGCAGATTCATCCACTCTTTCTCATTCATTGCTACATTTTACCAAGTGCCCTTTAAGAGCATTCATGTCACTAGCTGACATGACAAAATCTGCTTCACTCAGACAATAAATCACATCCTCCTCCCGCAGGTGAGCAAATACAGCAAACTGTTACTGCTCAGAGAGAGAGAGCAACCCCTGTCCCTTAGGCTTCAGTCTTTCACCTACTCATTCTTTCCAGCCTTATTCTTGTTTCCATTTTCCCTAGGATTTAAACCCAAAAAGCCCCACACATCTCTAGAACAAACCTATGTGAAGAGTAGCTCTTTACCCGCAGGATCTGCTCACTTCCCTGGATGTACTGAGACTCCCACTCACTTCCATTAAAATTGCATCAATAGAATGATCTCTCAGAAATCCTACAGCTACAGACTACCATGTGTCTCCCATACTTACACGCCTAAAGCACTGTGTGTGGTGGATGTTCAATTATTCCCAGGATAAACTACTATGTGTATTTTCTTATCTTTAACATATAAAGCATTGTAGATACCTGTATTTCTAATGACAAAGTGAGGACCAGATAAATATCCCTAATTTTTGAATTGCAGTGCGATTCAAGGACTGCAAACCAATTGCTAATGAAAGGTTCACAGACAAGCACGGCAAGTGCGCTATTAATTACAGTGAATACAGCATACATTGCAAAGAGCAGGAAAAGCTTGTTCATCCCGCTGCTGGATCTCATAAAGGGAACGAGACTCCTCTATGGCCTGCTTCTCCCTGCGCTCCTCCGGAGACAGCCCAAAGTAGTTACAGTCCCTGCTGCCATGGCTCAGCTCCTCACTTCGCTCACGCTCCGCTTTTCTGCGCAGGAAAAAAGGAACTGGGATCACTTGGACTAAGAAATTCAGGATCAAACACAATACAAACTCATGGGTTAGGAGGAAGAAAGCAGATGCAACGATGGAAATAGAAACTCTGCTGCAGCAGCCCAAGGAATCAAAAAGTCACTACCAACAAATGCAGGCAAAATGCTGTTCTCATACTCCTTTCAAGTGGTAAGTCAGAACATGAAGCAGTTCCCTATGACAGGTTTAGCAAAAGCTGAGGGAAGACCTTAGCCATGCCCAAGAAGCACTTGCAACATTATTTCAGCCCCAACCAAAAAGAAAAACAACTGCAACAAAAACCCACACCAACATCCACTTTCCAAGAAAAAAATGAGGCTTTGTAGGCAGTTGCTGCCATGCAAGAAAAAGAAATAATTATTTTTCCCGTACTTGTGTGTATTCTTAAGGACTTGGGACACTTCTTAAGAATTCAATGGCAACGTATTTCAAAAGAGTATGCTGGAAGCATCTGAAGTAGGCACCTGGGCCTCCAGGAGCTCAGTCAGAGTTCAAGCCAAGGAAGATGCTGTTTGCAGTTTTACCTGACAGACTGGGAAGGATTCCTGCCTGGAGCTTTTTGCTCAGCTGAGGTCTGATGAGGTTGGGGCCCAGAACACAAGAACTGGTGCTGCCTGGTTCCCACAGTATGCTGAAGTCGAGGAGGTAGTGCTGACTGGGGTTTGATTGACTTGCTCTGATTCTTTGGCCCTCTGCACTCTGCATCTGTGGCAACAATGTGAAAACAGGTAAGACTTTTGTTTTAATCCCTTTTTAAAGCTCTTTGGGACAAAACATCGGACAAAGAAGATTCTGCAACACAAAGACAGGTACAGTCCTACCAGGCTGAGCATTCTGCCCCCATGTTGGGTAAAACTTTTTTATCTTCTTCCCTGGCACAGTGTTCCAGCCCTCCATAGGAGAGGTCTGTGGAAGAGGTTTAAGGCTCTTCAGTGAGACAGCATGCCTACAAAACAAGGAATTATGGAGGGAATAATATCTTAAAAGACCAGACTGGGGCTTGCATAAATTAATACCACATGTTCACTAATACTGTCACATCTTTCCATTTTTGAGAACACTGCATTCAAAGTCCTTTGCCTTTATGATTACACTCAAGCAACGTGTAGAATAGCAAACCCTTTTTTTTTTTCCTTTTTATATAAAACTGGTAAGTTGACACAAACTTATCCAGTAAAGAATGATCAGCCATTTGTGAAGTGCCTATTATAATATCTTCAGGGCAGACAGAAAAAGAGAATGATCACAAAAAGCAATATACTTAGATTAAAGCAATATACTTAGATAAATTTCTTACCAACACTGCGGTAAGTGCCAAGATTGAAAGACATTACATTGATGGTATATATTCCAGAACAATTACTGCCTTTTTAATTGAGGATGCTGTAGGATGGTCCAAGCAACTGTTTATATTATTTGAAAGGCAGACATTCAAACAGGTTAAATTCCAATTTCAAAAGGGTTCAAACTGCAAGATAATCTTCAGATCTTGCAATATTTTCTTTTTTAATGGAGATCAAATGAGATTAATGGGCATCTTTCTCATTTACTTTGATTGAAAGTGTTTCCTCTTCCCAAACTACAATCGATGTGGGTTTTTTTGACCCAGAAGTCATAGGACTTACAGCAGAGTTCGGGATGTCGCGAACTGCTCTCTCCCTGCCCCCTCCCCACCAAAAAAACCCAACAAAAAAACCTCACCTCACACAACCAAAACCATCAAATCCACAACCCACAACAACACCTTTAAACACTTTTTTGTCCCAGGTAGGGCAAAGATGATGCTGATCTAAACAGCAACTTGGCACTCTCTGCATGAAATCAGGCAGAGCTGCTCAACCAACAGAGGATCTCTGTGCTTTAATGGACCTTTCAATATGAAAAGCTTGTCACAAATCTACCATCTAATTAAGTACAAGCAGCACCTTATTAGCCTGGGGTCAATCTGTTTAGGATTGAATCTTGTACAAAAAAAATACAATTAAAATACTATTAATGTAGTTACTGTTCTACTCTTAAAGTAATACCCAGAGTACTTAGCACTACAGAAAGAAGTATGAAGTGATAATCAATATTTCCTTTTTTTATTAGTATGCTGTTTTCTTAAGAAATTTGTGGTAGTACTGCTCCAAGTAAAAGAAACAGATACATTTAAGGGGCTGAAGTTAACACTGAACCAAAGTAATGCTTTGTTCAGTTTGGTGCTCCCTTCCAAAAGAGATTAAGCACTTACTTTGCTCCAAGCTCTTCGACAAATACAACAACTGGCCCATTCTCTGAAAAAACTTCTTGAATATGGGCATTATAAAATTTCCCATTATGGTCTAAGCGCACCTGTAAGGAAAAAGAATAAGAAAAAAGAAGTGCATTAGCTCCAAAGATGACAGTGAGAGGAGGTAACTCTTTACAATATCAACAATGTTAGAAACAGAACTTTTCCTCTGGGCAACAGAAGACCTGAGAAATATACATCACAATTCAGTAAATGAATCAAAAGGTGATCTTCAATCCCTATTGCTTCTTCAAAAAGAAATAAAAGTACTATTAAAACAAACACACACACACACAACACTAAACAAACAGCTTGCTGAAGAACACTACTTAATGAACTATGCTTTTCAAAACCACATACGAAAGTTAAAAGCAATCAGTGAAGCCAGGCTTTTCAGCTTTTCTGAAAACTCTCTCTCCCACAATAAAACTCAAAGCTTTTCCATATTAAAATCCACCTCACTTCAGTGAAATTTAGTCTCATTAGGAACATAATGAACACCAATTACTTCAGGAGTTATTCTTCAGAAGGTCTTTTTAAAAACAACCAAAAAAAGTTCTTTAGACGTGATCATAGTGTTACTTGTCTGACTCACATTCTATGTTCTTAAAATTCTTCTGTTGAATAAAAAAAAAATTTCTTAGTGTTCCACTACAGTATTTGGATTCACAGTTGTATTAATGTGATCAACTCTAACTTTCACTATTTACTTCATGTTTCCTTCCCATGTTTTATCCCATAGATTTACTGTCTTGCCACATACTTACGAAATTTGACAGAGAGAATATGTTAATTAGCAGAGTGTTTTCTCCTAATAATACCTGTACCCTTCAATAAAAACTACTCAAGACAGCCTTAGGGTCTTAAATGCAAATCTTAAACCTGTATTATTAAGCAATAAATAATCAACTCAGCATCAGGTTGGTTTGGTTTGGGGGGGAAGGTGTTTGAGGGCTTTGTGGGGTATTTTGTGGTTGAGGTTTCTTAGGTTTAAAGATGTGTTTTCCCTGCAGTTTAGTCACTATGGTTGATTCCATTACACAAACAGAAAAGTACAAACTGAAAAAGCCCCTGTGCTGCATGATTACCCAAACTGAATATTTTCTCATTAATATTGATAATTTTAATAGATGATCAAATAGAAAGAAACACATTTCCTAGAAAGAAATATGTTTAGCCGAGTACCATCAGTTTAATTAACACACTCAAGGAGACTAATCTACAATTTGAGAATTTAATGGCAAACATTGCTTCTCCTTAAGCAGCAACACTTTAAATTCTATTAAGATTTGTATTAAGACCAATTGTGTAACACACTTGCAACACCCTGAGAGGAAGAATTGCCCAGACTTCAGGATCTGCAGTAACTAAAGCAAGCTCTATTTCATTACTTGGAAGTATAGAGATTTCATCAAAGCCAATTTACAAACAGCAATCACTATCTCCAGTGTCAAACACAAATACATGGATCTACAATTCCATGCTTAACATTGAGGCTCCCAGACATCTTATTACATGTACTTTTGGAGTTAACCTTGTGGCTTTTCAACGGAGCAAAATTGCACTGATCAGTTGTATGTATGCTGTAAGTCATGAACACTGCCAACAATTAAATAAGAAGTACATCCTCAGCTGAAGACATAAGCCAAATGTATTTAGAAAGTAGCAATATCAAAATAGTTAACAAAGATGGAAAATACGCATCTTGAGCAAAATGTTAAGGTGTCTATAAACTACAATTCAATACTACTTACTTTACATTTATCTCCAATGGAGTATTGCATGCCAGCAGCAATAGAGAAATCTTGTTTTTGCTGATCTGTAAAAACAGAAGCAGTAATATACGGTTAGTTTAAATATACCAAAAAAGTTACTTTCTTGATGCAGTAAAAACGCAAACCAGCTGTTTAGGCCCTAAATCTGCCCACTGACCCATGTGAGGAAAACCAAACTAAACTCAAACTACCACTTGCATCAGTTCTTCAGGAGGGCTTCACTTCACACAGCTTGCAAAAGCTCAACTTTGAAGTATTCTGTTACTCACCCCATTTGGATCGGAGCCAAACATCGTATTCAATGTTTCTGTAAACTAAGGGATCGAGCGATTTCAGAACCTTTTTAGGCAACGCCAACAAGTTGGGATTCCCATTGCTCTCAAGGTGCTGCATGGAATAGAACAAAGTGCTAAATGGTCAACTACATAGACATGTCCAGTTTTGCATTTCTCAATCAAGTGCTCAAGCCTTGTACTGAAATATAGAAAAGCTAAAAATACCTAGAGCATGAAGAGCTTTGAAAAAAAATAATTAAATGTTCTTATAACCATGCCAGAACACAACTAAGAACTAAGGAGCACTAGAAAGGACACTGTCCACCTCTGAGCACATCAAAAACATACATTACTTTTCAAAGAAGAGGGTAGTTTTTAGGATATTACATGTTAGGAAAGCTATTAACTCAAGAATCTCTCATGAACATTAAATACTAAAAAATACAGCAGAGTAAAAGTTATTAGAAAGAAAATAGATCTCAATGGATAAATACCTTGTTGCCAGAAAGAGACTTCATTCCATTCATATCACTAACTGTTGTAGCTTTACTTCTGTAATAGGACAGAGGCAAGTCACGTTTTTATAATGAATTACAGTACTACTAAGGCCTGAAAATCAGGTAAGATGCATCTAGAAGTGGATAAAAATACTGAAACTACCATTCTCTACATGTTTTCCTGACAATAAGCATCCCACAGAACACCTTCATCCCTTGAAGTGAAAAAGCTGTCTGAAATAAAAACTACATTTTTAACTTTCTATGATATAGAAATAAGATTCTGGGTTTAAGTACAACTTTTAGGAAGTCTATCACGTGTGCTTTGTTGTCACTTTGAAAAAAAAAAGCAAGGGGTGGAAGGCAAGTGAAACAAAAGTCCTATCAACATTTTTGCAACCACATAGCAAAAGTAGACATAAAAAACCCCTCAAAACTTAATCTGTTAGTTAACTTGCATCAGGCACTCTAATTTATTCTTATTTTCTACACCTGACATCACTGGAAAAATAATTTCCACAGAGAAAGTCCCAAATATTTTTCCCTACAGCAGTTGCAGGCAACTCTCAGCATTAACTTCTCCCGAAACTATTACACTTAATAACAACATAACTGAAAAATTTATATTTATAAAATGAAAAGAATCTTCTGGAAAACTAGCTGATGAAACAAGCTGAAGTCAACTTCAAGACAAGCAGAAGATTTAGGACTTCATAAACACAGCAAAGGGTTTGTAATTTGTGTTAACTCGGTCAAGAGTCATATACACACACCAGCCCTTGCGTTATAGGACATACGGTTTAAATTAAAAACATTGAGTTCCACAGTCTCCAGTGAGCATATGACCTTATTTCCAAAGGTGCTGAGGAGGTTAGTAGGATATTTTCTTAGGAATCCCAAAAATACAGGGTAAGGCTACTGCATTTGAATCACAGGAAAGCTCCAAGAACAGAAGGGAATAAAGACGATTTCCACTCGCTGACATTTAGCTACAATAATTGTTTCCTGAGGCCAAAATACTTTGTATTTTAATTGGCAACATTCCCTAGTATTTTTTTTTCCAAACACAAAAATAAGCTAATCCCTTTCCCAGAACTTCTTTTTTTTTTCTCTATTATGTTTTCCACCATCTTCCTTTCTCTTGTTTTCAATGTGTGGGAGACACCAGCTCCCAAAAGCTCAAAGAACTCTTCTGCCACATGCCACACAGCAGAGGCCTAAGGAAGGACTGTAACAATTGGTGGGAAGAGGGAACATGATCCACTAATGTAGCATCACCTCCACAGTTTCAATGGAATTTCATACAAGCCAGAGTTAAGAACCCTATTAAGCAGAAGAAAACCTGCCAATATGTAAGTGCAAAAATGGCACTGTTAATGACTGTGCAAAAGGAGTCAGGTGAAAATTTCAAAGCTCGCTAGGGTATCCAGCAAAAAGAATATAAATCCACTTCATAAAGATCAAGATCAAAATGGTGCAAGCTACATCTCTGTGTCTCCATTAGCTTCACCTCAAGCAGGCATTCCAGCCCCCAGATGTGGAAGCCACACAAGTTGGATTAGATTCCTGTAACTCTACTCAGCTGCAGGGTAAGCCAAGTCATTCTCACAGTTTACCATGCCAGACTGGCACACTGACAGTTCTCCCAGGGAATTCTGTTATTCTAAACAGGAAGAGGTACATGTTGCAATGGCAACAATCCATTACGTAAAGACTTAAGGCTAGACTGCAGAAAAAACAGAGGAGCCAGAAGCCTGTCCTTAGGAAAGTGAAGATTACACTTCGCATTCTTTCACACTTCTAAACCTACCTCTTTGTGCTTCTTTTCTTATAATTTGTAAATGTTTTCAACCCTAACTGTTGGATTCTACTACCCACCAGAAATTCAGAAAACTCATATAACGTGTTCACAGGCATCTTGTGTTAACTTTTCACTCTCATTTACCTGTAGTTGTCATCTTCTGAATCTGAAGCAGACACTTCACTGCTCCCATTACTTTCCTCTGTCACACCAACAGCACTAAGTTCTGCCATGATTTTCTTTACATCCATATCAAACACTTTCTCATAGAGCAACTCGTACAGCAGAGCTAAGGAAGAGGAGGGGAAAGTGGGAGAGCAAAACTAATTACCAGCTAAATCAGTTTTTGTTCCACCATTAGAGATGGTAATCATACAGTCATTGACAACTCAAACTGAAAACCAAGCTACTAAAAATGACTACAATAAACTTTCACACAGAGCCTTTTCCTGAAACCTAACACTGATAGCTTTAAGATTTTTGGTAAAAATATGCTTTTAACTAACAGCTTAATACTTACACTGGCACAGAGCAGCCTTTTCTGCATACTCTATGGGATACACAATATCATAGTGGTTTCCATTTGAGAAGCACAGCAATACCTATTAAAAAAAACCACACAGATACTTTAGGCTTTGCATCTCACTTGATTTTTTCATAAGCACTACCTTTTAAATCCAATTTAAGGCACCCATGTGCTTTGTTGTCTCTCAGGATCTCAATAAAACGATCAAAATGTTTGGCGGATGTCCTTTAAACCAAACAGCATTGGAACAAAAGTCAAAAAGAATTTAAGACACCTTTGTGCCTGAAAATTTATTTTTACAAAATTTTATATTAGTAGGAAGATATGCCACATCCTAAATACATCCCATCTCTTTAAAAAGAAGTGTTACATGTATCAACAGCATAGCTGCCTTAAATACGTACAAAATAAACTGCTAAAATTGAATTCTCAGAACATTTCATTGTGTTGAATAACAAAACTCACATGCAACTAGTTGCTGTTTATAAAGTAGTCTTACTTCAGCCTGTCACAACAGCCATAATTTTATTTTTTTTACCTTATCAGAAAAGCCATTTTCAGTTACACGTGAAGGAGAAGCATTTGGCTCCTGGTATATTATGAAATCTTTCCTGGAAAAAAAAAAAGGTAGCAGTTAAGAATTTATTTTAAAAGCAGTATCAATAAAAATTTGAGTTTTGAAGTCAAATTCAAGGAACATACAGAACCACAGAAAACACCTAGTGGTTTCTCTGCTATCATCAGTCTCTATCATGATTTGAAACTTAAATATTTTCTCTCTCTCCCTTTCATCCATAATGTTCTCTTTCAGTTCTTTATTAACAACCTGTCACTTCCTTCAACTTCTTTCTCATAGAGGCAAAAGTGTTATCAGTCTTTAATTGAGTATATTCAGTTTCTGGATTAAAAAAAAAAAAGAAACTTTTTATAACTAGTCAGAAAAAGCAATTCTGAGAGGAAAAGAAGACCCACCCACTTCAGGGAGTAAAGAAAAATTTACTAGATAACCAAATTATACTTGTGAGAGGCCTGAGGAGTGAAAGTGAAATCAAACCTATTCATACTGAATTTCTATCCTATGCCTGCAAAGTCTGAAACTTGCTTACTTATTCACTTGGAATAGAACAGGAAATCCTTACTTCTGCTTCCCTTAAGTCTACCAGTATGCAGGAAAGAAAGCAACTCTTTTCCCTTACCTCCACCACCATTCCTACTTTCCCTGAGACTCTAAAATGCCTTTTCAATAGAAGCCTGTCTTCCCAAAACAAGCACGGCAGTAACTACTCTTGTGTTTTCACCTCTGGAGTGAAATACTACATAAGAGTTGCACCTGTGCCACAAAACCCTCCCGATGCTTTCAATGGAAATTAAAAAACCCACTATTATCAACCAGGATTTGTCTCTTTTCATTTATCAGCTGTGGCCCTGGATACCAATGTGGCACGACTGCAAAATAAACTACTCTTATTTATGAGAATATATTTCTCATGGCCAGAAATACAACAGATCATGACCATCCAGTTTCTGATGTGATTAAGCATCCAATTCTGCTGACTTTAATTGAGTTATATCCCTCTACAACCTGGCTCAGTGTAACCATCAGACCTTCTCACTAAGCCTCGAGCCAAACCTTGCTCTGACTTCCAGCTCAGTCCCCCCACATCCCTGCAGCCACACAACTCTGAGCTGTCCCATTCACCTCACAAAATGCAAAGAGAGAATTCCATGCAATTTCCCACATGTAGCACTCAAAGTACCTAAAGGTAATATTTAACTAGTTTGATTCTTTCCTCTTATCAGCTGCCTCACCAGTAGACACAAAGCCATTAATTTACAGTACAGATTTTGAAATACTGAATTTTTAATGGCTTTACAAACAGCAGACAGTGAAGATGCTGTGGATTACTCACTCCCTTGCACAATAATTAGAAAGCAGTTATAAATATTCAGCACATTGTTCCTCACTACTTTGTGAAGAAAGATTTAGTATGTAAGAAATGAGTACAGCCCACAGCTTAGCAACAGAGTTAGTACTAAAGCCTCAGTCAGAAACAGGAAGAAAAGCAATTTTAACAGAAAAATTAGGATATTAAAATTAACAACATACAAACTATATGAGATTACCCACAACTGGCTGGGCAGGTGAGATACATGGCATTACTGCAAACCTGTATTCACATCCCAGATTAAATGTCATTTTCTAAACTCACTTTTCTATTTTTATTTGATCCCTTGACAGCTGCAATTTCAAAGCGTATTTATAATTTGACAGAGTACTATAGTATGGCATAACATAATTCCACCTTTGCTATTCCAACTGATTTACTAACAAAACAACAGAAATTATTTCAGTAAAACATACTGAAAGGTTTTCTTACTTGTACATAAGAGAAAGGGCACTTATTTCTACTTGTCCAACCCATTCCTGTATTGAAAACAAAAGAAAACTTAGTTCAAACAAACACACAATTATACCTCCTCATAAGCAGATCAAGAGATGCAAGAAATTATTGTTGAAAACAAATATATGAACGCTAAATCTGGAGTTCAGCAAGACATAAAAATACAATTCCCCAAATCATTTTACAGTAGAGAGTACATACATAAAACTATATATTTCACATAATTCAAAGACCTCCTAAACACAATCAAAAATGCTTTTGAGGAAAAAAAAAATCCAATTAGCCATCAACTTCAAGAAAAGTACTGTTTTCTATCATAAATCAAGTTTAACATACCTGTGGATTTTCCAAACTTTTTAAATAATCTTCAAATGGCCCCTCTATGAACTGTAGTAAAAAAAACAAAACAGCAGTAATTAGTCATTTTTAATCGTGCAGCATATGTATTTCCCAGTCTGTGACCCACTGTACCAATGGGAATGTACCACTGGAAACTGAAGGCTCCCCTGCCCTCAAAAAGCTTACAACCTAAGTATAAAGTGATACCGAGGTGAAGGAATGAACAGTCAAACACATTTGGTTTGCCATGCATAAAATAACCACATCAACGCTTTCAAAGTCATCACACAAGCCAAAATAAACCAAACTAAAAGCCCCAAAAAAGAAATTCAGCAGCCAAACGGGGAATCTGGAAGAAAGCAAAGATGATGCCGCATAGATGTTTATGAGCAATTAATCCCAGGCATGCAGAGCGTCACTGAAGAGAGGATATGTGGACTTGAATTCAAGTATCTTGTTAAATAAACAGCAATGGACAATCAGGAACCGGAGTCACACTTCTGCTGTAGGGAAGCAGTGGTAAGATCTAGTACAGCCAACTCATAAAGCACTTTTTCCTCTGTTCTGTATCACTTCAAACTGCTTTTACTTTCAGCAAAGGATGCAAACAATCAGGCTACACTTCAAGTGCCAGCCCAAGAAAGTGATCCTTCAGCTGGACTCACTAACACACATGAAGAGGCCAAATTCACATTTGCCAAGAGCAGAGAAAGATACTGCAGTAGTTGAGACATCTTAACTTCAAAGTGTTTCAGCCACACTGGCCACAGAGAGGCTATATTTAAAAATTGCTCTTAAGTCACAGTCTGCTTGATTTACTTGAAATAAAAATCCACAGATGTCCAAACCAAGGAGGAAATCCCTTTATGAACTTAAGCTATAAGCTGGATGGCCTCTTTACCCACAGTGATTAAGAAACAAGATAATAAGGAGAACTGAGCAGAGTAGTGAGATTAAAGGTTCTGCTTTAGCCATTTTGAAGTGAGAAGAACCAACAAGCCTGGTCCAAATTTCTAATTTAGATAGAAGCAATCGGGTGTGAAGTTAAAAAAGGTGCATCAGTAAAACATGATCACAGACAGAAGTTGCTTTTTTTGTCAAATTTAAATGACCTGAAGATAATGCACAGAGGAAGAAAGGAAGGGCACCAGGAAGTTCTCATAGGAAACTGAAGAGTTAGAAAATGAATGTAACACAGCAGCAATTCAAGATAAAACTTCAAGAAAGGCTGAGGATGGAAATGAAGATGGTGGTTACACTCCTGAAATTTTTGTTATAACAGTATCATTGGAAAGAAAGACACAAATCCAAGCTGAAGTGATTACAATAGACAGAGAGAAGAGGAAGTTCAGTAAGCAACACCACTACATGTCAATAGAGCATAACTACTGAGGAGGCAGCAAGTGAACAACTGAACCAGGAGATTAGGGAAAGAGGCATTTGTTGTTTATGCTGGTTGTGTGTTTGGGTTTTTCAAAGAGAGATAACAATGCTCTATTCGTGACAGAAAACACAAAGCATAGCGAGAGACAGAGGCAGCAAAGGAGATCAGCAGAGCTGAAGCGAGGTACCTGAGGAAGGAAGAACACTGGGAAATGAAAACAAATACCAAACACCTACTCTCACAAGAAACTTTTAAAAAGGAGATTTTTCAGAAGGACAGCAAAGATGGACAGAGGAGAAGTCATATCTTGGGATGATGTCTGAAGGAAAAAAAAAAGAGAACACTGGGACCAGGAGTCTGGAGGAAAGAGACCAACACAATACTAAAACCACCTAGGGCTAACAAAGCAGGGATGGGAAACAACAATATGGGAAACAACACACATTAAAGAGTCAAAAAGGGCATGGAATTTCAAAACACTGCACAATGGAACAAGAGAGCAGAAGTAGAGAAGCAGATATTGGCGTGAGAGGGGTAATTCTGGAAAGAAAGGGATTAAAAAGTCAGCAGTGAAAAAATAAAGTAAGAAGAGAGACATCCAAGAGTTGTTAAGTCCTGGATGGACTGGAAACAATTGGAAGGAGCCAAGTCAGACCAGCATTGTCCCAGAGAGATCTGCTGTATTTTATATCATTAATTCCTGATAACTTCCACATTTATGTGATCACTCACATCTGAGCACAGGGTACTATGTGAGAAATTACAGCACAGAGACACACCCTTACTCCTGCTTTCCTTCTCTTCCCTACGCCAGCGCATATCTAAAAAAGTCTTTTTATTTCAGATCTGAGTAAACTTAGAACAGAAAAAAAGAGCTGAGTAACAATCTTCTTGTAGCAAATCCTTACACATACTCACTTCCCCTTTTGTCTATTGTAGAAATCAGGTAACAGTATATACACTAGAACCCATACAAATACAAACAGAAGCACCACTGTTGATGAATGCTCTTTTAAAAGGAAGAAAAAAAAAGGATTTTATGATATTAACACTGATGGCATTGACCAAGTATAGATCAATATCAAGCTTAGTTACAGATGTTTAGGGGAAAAACCTACAGTGCCAATGCATAATAAACTGCAGATCCTGAAACAAATTTCACTAATCTCATCAGTCAAATCCCTTATACATTGGAAAAACAATTAATTAGCACAACAAGAACATTTCATGACTTTTATTAAAGTAGGCATAATACTAAACTAAAATCCAGATTTTAGTAGCTATAGACTATTAAAGTAAGTTTGCTTTTCTTTTTTCTTGCGCATTAAAAACTTCTCCCACCCCACATCACTCCAGTCCAAGGAGTACACAGGTTTCTCCAGGCTTAAGAAAATGAGTTACTACCACATATGTGCTAATTAATTTAAAGAGCATCAACTGGTATTTAGCTGAATGATGAATATTGCCACAAACACAGAGAGGTGCAGAATACACCAAAGTCGAAGGAATAAAGTAACTTTTTTTAAATGCTGACAAAGAAAACAAAAATACTTACTGCTTCAAATTTCTCCCTATTTTTCCGAAGATAGTCTACACAAGCCATCCTAACGTCAATGTGCCGAGACTGAGAGTGCAACACCTACAAAGGGAGAAAGAGAACAAGGTGACATTGGATCTCAGGAGTTTTGATGACAGGCCACAAATAATTAATGACTGCTGTCTAAATACAGGCTTGGAAATACTCTAGTTTTATTTTTAAGAATATTTAATATGCATACTCATTCAGTAACAACATCTTCAGGCAAGTCAAACCTCAATTACTTAATAAAAAATTAAGTAACTGCAGAATTCACAGGTTTGCTAAATTCAAACCTTCAATTTCGTGAGGATTTACTAAGCAAATGAATAGCATTTATTGTTAATCTTTAACTGCCTGCTTCATAAAGGACTTCAGTCAATTCAAGTAAGTTACAGCAGGAGTGGATGAGGAAGTCAACTACCAACATGCACTCATTCTAATGAAATCCAATCAAGTCTCACAGTGCATATTTACCTTCTCTTCATTTTAAGAGGCCTGTCGCCCAAACACTCTTTTGGAAGCCACAAATTCAGTTCCCAATATGACACCTGCATTCTACCTCCTGTTCAAATCTCTACTGGAAAAATATTACTTTCATCAAAGGTTCCAAGTTATCTCACTACAACATAGGGAAGTTCCAGACAATTTAAGTCACAGTGTCTCTTGCAGTCCTTACACACCACCCTCAACATAAATCACTTCCAAATTCAGTTCAGTTTTTCTGAATGAAGAGTACACAAATTAGACCAAATTTGCAGATAAACACTTGATACCTCTAAATTAAAGACTTTACTTTCTTAGAGGTCATTTCCAACCTATATGATTCTAGAAGAATAGGATGTTAAAAATGTAATAGTTGAAAAAAAGTTCTATCAACACTGGAGTGTGAGAGAAACCCTCTATGTATTAATTAAAAAGTCAGAATAACAATATATATTACATATATATATTCCCCTGAGATAAAAAAACCCACCCACTTCCAATCAGTAGTGTTTGCTTGCCTGAACTTATCAATTCAGTGGGGAAAGGAATTCTTTTTTAAAAAAGTGATCTGTGTATAATTAGCACAGGAATCTGGTTTCCCACAACCAGAAGCACCAGAGCTCCCACTGCTGTTTGCTTGTACTTAAGACAAGATGACGCTGTCGCTTTTTTCCTTTAACACTAACACTGAAATGGGGGAGGGGAATTCAACAGGAAGAACAAAATAAATTACTCACTTTCTCTAATTTTATAGTAAACTAAGTAACAAAAACAAGAACGTGGCTTTTCAGCTCTTTCCACTAAATTCAGTTTCCTAGACAGTCTCATATCAAGCAGCTGTATTCCAATGTTGAGATTTTACACTGAAAAAAGCTCTGAGGAGGCGGTGGAAGGTCAAAACAGATAAGGATTTCTTGGTGGCAGGCGGCAGCTGTACACACAGAACTTCTCTCACCTCGCAAGATGGAAATTATTTTAATAAAGTCGTATTTTTCACCGGCACATGACTGCATAACCTTAGCCTATACCTGTCTGCGTTTTAACACTAATTACCACCCACTAATGAGATTCACTTCCCATGCTTTCGTGAGAAGGAGCTTTGTTTATGTAACCAGTTACCTGCTCGGCCACAGCCCTGAAAAGGCAGGACCCATCCTTGGCCACCTTCTTCCTGTACAAGCCCTGAGATCGCAGGTAGCGGTCCATGGACGTGTCCCCGGAGGCGTCCCCGCCGCTGCCGGGATGGCTCTGCTCCCCTCCGCCGGCCCTGCCCGCCGCATCCATGTTCACCGAGGAGAACGCCGCACCCCTCCTAGTCCCACATGGCGAGGAGAAGCCGCCGTGCAGCTCCGGGGCCGGGCGCAGGTGCAGCAGCCGGAGCAGGGGGCAGCGCTGGCCCGCCGGCAGCCGCAGGAGCAGGAACAGGAGCGGCAGGAAGAGCAGCAGCCGGCTTCACGTTGTCCACTCGCATGTGGGGAGCGCGGAGAGAAGCGGCAAAGTTTCCCTGCGCAGCCCGGACTCGCAGCTCCGTCACTGCCGCGGCTTCCCGGCTGCTGCGGAGGGCCGGGGGCAGCTCCGGCGGGTCCCGGTGCCGGGGGGAGCGGGCACGTCCCAGGAGCACAGCCGGCCTGCGGGCGGAAAACAAAAGGGAAAGGAAGGACACGTGCGGCCCGCCGGGAGGGAGGGAAGGAGGGGAGGGCGCAAACAGGAGCGTAACCTGGCGCTTATTTTCACTTTCAGCCCGGGCGCTGCTGGGAGCCGTAGTCCCGGAGGAGGAGGAAGCGGCGGGAGGCGGACACAGCCGGGGCCGTGCTGTCAGCCTTGCTCCCGGTCAGGATCATTCCATAGCTTCTTGGTTTTAGAACCAGCACGGGGGGATGGTTGGTGAAAAACTCTACATAACCCGGTAGTGTGCGCTCGCAGCCCACAAAGCCAGATGTATCCTGGGCTGCATGCAAAGCAGCGTGGGCAGCAGGGCGAGGCGGGGGATTCTCTCCCCCTCCACTCCGCGGAGACCCCACCTGGAATACTGTGTCCAACTCTGGTGCTCCCAGCACAAGGAGGACATGGAACTGTTGGAGCAAGTCCAGAGGAGGCCACGAAGTTGATAAGGGGCACCTCCCCTACAAAGACAGGCGGAGAAAGTTTGGGCTGTTCAGCCTGGAGAAGAGAAAGCTGCGTGGAAATCTTACAACAAACTTCTAGTATCTGAAGGAGGCCTAAAAGGAAGGAGAAGAAGGACTCGGAACTGTAGTGATAGGACAAGAAATAACAGGTTCAAGCTCACAGAGTGGAAATTTAGGTTAGATATTAGAAAGAAATTCTCCACTGTGAGGGCGGTGAGGCACTGGCACAGGTTGCCCAGGGAGGTTATGGATGTCCCATCCCTGGCAGTGTTCA
The DNA here is from genome assembly GCA_013397775.1 of Eulacestoma nigropectus. Taxonomy (NCBI): domain Eukaryota; kingdom Metazoa; phylum Chordata; class Aves; order Passeriformes; genus Eulacestoma; species Eulacestoma nigropectus. The sequence continues at coordinate 7,070,563 of VZTE01000262.1, forward strand.
AGGACAGGTTAGATAAGGCCTTGAGCAACCTGGTCTTGTGGGAGGTGTCCCTGCACAGAGCAGTGGGGTTTGGACTAGATGATCTTTAAGGTCCATTCCAACCCCTTCACATTCCATGACTTTGTCTGAAACCCAATCCACAGTATGTGGAATGTGTGCATTTAGTTAGGCTTTGGGGTTCCCCCCCAACAGATGAGATTGTAAGATTATCTTTTAACTCCATCCACTTGCAGGAAAGAGGACGGAAATAAAACAGATATAGTAAAAGGGTGCTTAATTAAAAATGGATTTTTAAAAGCCACAGCCATTCAATACTTTTAATGTATTACTTTTCTTGTATGCCACTCTCAGCTGTAAGAAGCCCAAACATTTGTATTGCAATTGCATGATTAAATTTTGCTTGGCATTGTAAACAGGATTTAGAAGATTTTGATGCACAAAATGTGACAAGAAAGGATGCTCTTCAAACTTGTAAGGCGTTTCTTTTTTTACTGTGGTTGTGCAACCTACCTGGGAGGAAGAGCTACAAAGCTCTCAGTAGCACTAGCAACAAATAAGATGCTATTAGTTACTTCTTAGCCTAAATGAGCAAAACCAGATGCAGGAAAGAGAAGTGAAGACAGAAAGAATGGAAACTCTGATTTTTACTTTCAGGTGACAGTAATAAGACCAGGGAGGGGGGTGATTTGAGTTGAGACCCCCTAAGTAATAATAACAAAAGCTTATTTAATAAGCACAAGTTACATGCCAGGCCAAGTCTAGTGCTCTACCAGCTCCTTACAAGCAGCATCAAACCATCTTTCCTAACAGAAGCTCAGGTTTGTCAGAAAGGAATAGGAAACAAATGCCAGTTCCTGGGATCTCAGTAGACAGGGAGAACAGAAAGTGAAAGAAGTTAAGCAAAGCTCTACCCGCAGCCGAACCTCCAAGACACACTCAGCTAGTGAGGCAGCACAGGGATTGATGTTTGAGACAAGGAAACACCAGCGAGGGGCTGAAGGAAAGCTCCAACTTCTCCCCAGAAGATGGGAAAGGTGATCTAACAAGACTGAACTATAAACAGCTGCTGCCACTGACTCAGCTACCACATTCCCTCAAGGAACTCAGGCTAGCAGAGTTCTGCATGTGAGAGCTGCTTCTTCCCTACATAAAAGTGATTTGGAAAGATGCTTTTGAGACCTATCAAACTAGTGTCTAGTTACAGAGTTCCTTAGGAATATCCTATTTCTTCTCACCCTATTTGTCAGGTTTAGAGGCAGAACTATGTTCTAATATTCAACTAATCTGTCTTCTCATATATTTCAGCCTTTTGTCATTGTGATTCTAAAGGCTGGTGAGGGGAAGGGCAAATGCCTTTCATCACATCTGTTAGACTCAAGAATGCCTATACACGCCAGGCCATTCAGTATGTGACAGGATGTAAATGTGGTTCTCATAAGTGAATACACAGAAAGAGCATTAAAGTCGTCTAGTTGTCAGTGTTCTAAAATCCTGCTCTTCCTGCAATCAACCCCTGAAGCTGATCAAGTGATGGTGACCCACAGAGTTTTTTTCCAAGTGCTGCTATACAAGAATCAATCCATTTCTAAAGAGGTTTAGTTCTCAATGAAGAAATCTACTCCATATGCATATTTGCAAAGGCTCAAGGAGAAATGGACCCACCCAAAGGCACCTGAAACACCTCAGCATTAAAATAAATGCTCCATCAAGATAAGAATGACCAAATTATAACCCACGAGTTATTACAGATGTTGTAATTAGTGTTCCTACAGATGCTCTATTTAGAGTTAATACAGATGTTCTAATTATCAAGTAGCTTTATTAACACTTTCAACCAGCACTTGTACCACGTGCAGCAGCTCCAGCCACGAGTTTCTCCTCTCACTGCCCATACCCTGAATCAGCCCAGGAAGCTGACTCAAGCTGAAAANAAAAAAACTTTTTTAAAAAAATTTTTTTTATAAAAAAAAAAAAAAAAAAAAAAAAAAAAAAAAAAAAATCTAACTTTATCTTTAAACCAAGATTGGTTTTGTGCTCCAGGTCACGGCCTGCCTGTCCCAACACCTGGGCCAGCAACCTTGGGGAGAGCAGACCGGTGTTTCCCCGCCTCGCGCGCGCCCTTTCCCAGTTCGCCACGCGCCTCCTCCCACCCGCAGGTCGGGCACGGGCAGCTCGGCGGGGCAGGCCGGGGACAGGCACCC
>VZTE01000262.1:7073159-7108008 GCA_013397775.1 Eulacestoma nigropectus
GGGGGGAAGAGGCGGGCGGGGAGCGCGCCCGGGCGGCGGAGCAGCGAGCGGGATGTAGCGCTGGGATGCTGCGCTGGGATCCGGCCCCGGTCGGCTCGGAGGAGCCCGATGGTGCCGAGGCGAGCGGCAGTCGCCTCATGTCGTCCTCACCCGCAAGGCCAGCAGTGGTACAGCCGAGGAACCTCTCCTTCCCCTCACCCTGCAGGTCCCAGCGAGGGGCGGGAGCTGCCATGTGCCAGCGCTTCCCTCAGCTGTTCAGCCCGGCTGGAACACCGCGCTCCAGCTGTGGGGTGCAACGGGAAACGTTTCTAAGCGTTTTTCTGACGGGACATTTTTTTCTTAGTGAGGTAACAGCCGGGGGAACAGGTGTGGGATAGGACAGGGGACACCCCGCGTCACGCTGGCCACAGGGATCACGCCACAGCCGCACAGGTCGGAGGGATCATCCCACAGCCACAGAGGTTGGAGGGATCACCCCACAGCCACAGAGGTTGGAGGGATCACCCCACAGCCACACAGGTCGGAGGGGACACCCCACAGCCGATTGCGCTGCCAGAAGGTGAAGCTGTTGAACCGTGCCCTCGGTACGTGCGTGCTGCCACAGTAATTGTGTGTATTTCCGAAATACAACCATAAACAAAGAGCGTATTTTCATATCCCGTTGCTCTTCCTCAGAAATGCTCTAGCAGACATGAAGAAACATATGAGATGTTTGTAAAGCAGTAGTGGGAAGGTTGTGAGAAGAGTAAGAATGTGTGTAGTAAATTCAAATTCGATTTTTTTCCCCTGACCGAAAGGCTTATTCAGACTGTGAACTCAAAAGCAGCATGGCCAGCAGGGCAAGGGAGGGGATTCTGCCCCTTTGCTCTGCTCTGGTGAGACCCCACCTGCAGTGCTGCATCCAGCTCTGAGGGCCCCAACATTAAAAGGATGTGGAAATGTTGGAGCAAGTCCGGAGGAGGGTCGTGGACATGCTCAGATAGTTGGAGCACCTCTCCTGTGAAGACAGGCTGAGAGAGCTGGGTTTTTTCAGCCTGGAGCAGGTTCTGGGGAAACCTTATTGCAGCCATTCAGTACCTAGAAGGGGCTACAAGAGAGCTGCAGAGGAATTTATTTTGAGGGCCTGTAGCAATAGGAGGAGGGGGCATGACTTTAAACTGAAAGAGAGTAGGTTTATATTAGATACTAGGAAGAAATTCTTTACTCTGGGGGTGGTAAGGCACTGGCACAGGTTCCCCAGAGAATTTGTGGATGCCCCGTCCCTGGAATTGTTCAAGGCCACATTTGATGGGGCTCTGATCAACCTGGTCTAGTGCAAGGTGTCCCTGCCAGTGGCAGAGGTGTTGGAACTAGAACCCCTTCCAACCCAAACCATTCTATGTTTCTGTGAGTCAGCTGTCCTGGCCATACTCCCTCCCAGCTCTTCGTCCACTTCCTCACTGGCAGAGCATGAGACACTGAAAAGTCCTTGACTAAGGGTAAGCACTACTTAGCAACAACCAAAACATCAGAGTGTTTTTCTCATACTGTATCCAAAACAGAGCACTGTACCAACCACTAAAAAAAAGAGAACTCTATCCCAGCCAAAACCAGGACATTGTGGCAGAGGGGTTGGAACTAGATAATCCTCAAGGTCACTCTCAACCCAAACCACTCCATGATTCTGTGATTCCCTGATCATCACTCAAACACATGATCAAGCCAAAGAGTTTAGGGGGTATTAATAAATAAATACTTCAAGCTAGCTAGCATGAATATTAATAGTGGTGATAAAGCCTGATGCTTAAGGGAACACAGTTTAAAAAAAAATAAGAGGGTGATCTGATTAGAAAAAAGTATTTTAAGTTGCCTGTTTGCTTAGTAGTCTGTGATGAGATTTGTGTCCTGTCAAACTCCAGCCTGAGAGACCGAGGATGTTAGAGTTTGAGTTGTCCCAACACCATCTGAACCAAATCTGAGCAGCCTGTTAAAAGTTTTAGCTTAATTCCTCCATGATACTATTTTTTTAATGGATATGTGTGTGTGGACAAGCTTGGATTTAATTCCGCTGATGAAGAATAGACCTGGATTTCATGTCCCTCATGCAGAACAGCGGTGCAGTTATAGCAGAATATAGTAATGGTTGCATTATTCCTGCATGTTATTTATAGCAGACTGCATCTTTGTGCTTTATGCATGAGCCAAAGATGGTACACTCCGAGGACCTGCATTCCTTCATTACATCTCAGGGAACTACAAAAATGCAGTCTGCTTGAGTTTGAAATAATTATTCCTCAAAAATATAGTAATCATGTAACATTGTGCCTTCTGGAGAGCTTTGGTCAAGGCTAGAATTTTAACTACTTTGACTGCTTTCCTTCCATGGAGATTTAGTGCCACATCAGATTCAAGGTGCTCAACATTCAGGTGGGCAGCACCCAAAAAATGATGGGCTGATGGCACAGGCAGCAGGTTAATATCTCAGCACAACAGAGCGAGCAAAGGAAGGGCTGATTTGAGTTTGTGGAATGAATTCCTGTGGGAGCAATTAATTAACTCTGTCCCACATAGAATGAAAAAGACAGGATAAAAGGGCTGCATGTGACGTGATGGTCACACTTCTTAGTTATACCAGAAGTATTTTTTATGCAGCTGTGGAAGGTGTATCCTCAGATTCTGACCAGAATATCCCGTTGCAGTCCCTAATTTGGGGAAGAATATTTTCCTTGGTTGGATTTGTTTTTTTTTTAGACAAATGGTTACCATTCAGTACAACACAAATGACAAGAAGCATGTTGTGGTAAAAGCTGTTCTTTCCACCCCTGAGGAACACTTCATAAACTGTCTTGAAGATGTTGGTCTGAAGATTTGTATAGTCAAGAACTGCTGAGAGTTGAGGCAAGAAGGTATTTGAGGTAAATCGAGGCTTTTAAAAGCTTTCAGAACTCATGAATGGTTGTTTTCTAAGCATAGAAGGAAGATGGCAGAGCTATATCCATTTAAAATAGCGTTTTTAGTGGTATAAAGATAGAACGTGAGTAATTGGCTGTGAATTGGGGGCTATCACTTTAGGTAATGTGAACAGGTAGTTACATTGTACTAAAAATGTTCTCTTTTCACTGTTTCTTTAGGTTAGCAGAGCTTTGTGTAGGGTTTGTGTGGTAAGGTTTAGGCAGAGGAGGGCCGCAGGAGTGCCTTTTGTGAGAGGCTGCCAGAAGCTTCCCACACGTGCGAGGGAACCGATGCCATAATCCTGTTTACAGAAGTAACTGTGTGACTGCAGCTAGAAAAAGCCAGGAGTCTGGCTGCAATATTTGCAGAAAAAATATTTCCTGTAGCTTGGAATGAGTAAACAGTAACACTTCGGAGGAGTGGTTTGAATCAGTCGTCATGAAAATTAATCCTAAGTCAGTGAACAGAAAACTTTGATTTAAAGGATTGCTTATATTAAATTACAGTTGTATTGTGTCTTAAAGACTGATTTTTCACTGTTCGGCAACCATTTAAATGTGCTGATTGTGGTCTTCATGCATAATTTACCATTTCTTTTTGCTAGCAAAGAGGGTGTGGTGTAGTTACATCTGAGACGTTTCAGACTTTAACATAACATACCAATTTTTACATACATTTCACTATTTTGGAAGATGAGGACTGTTTCATTTTTTCTTTTCTAGGTAATTATTACACTTTTACTTGCGATTCGTACCAAACTCCTGGTGGGTAAATACAAGAGTTGAAAAAAAAATGAGGAAAAAACCCCTTTTATAGTTGCTTTTAGTTGGATAAGATTACTATAAAGGTATTTGATCCTTCTTCTTAAGGAGATTGTCTAAATATGCTTTGCATTGAAAAAGGTTTTATTTTAAAAATGGAAGTATACTTGCAGGAAGAGAGTGCGATTGGTTTGATCACTCAGTCTTTCAAGAGTGTAGAACTAGTAGAGATCATCCTGTCATCTCCACCTCTTTTTTATTTATGGATGGAAATAATGAAGAAAAAATCAGCGGAGGTAATCCATTTAAGTGAGCTGGTTGAATGAACAGAAATGAAGGAAATACTGCCACCTTGCTTGCAGGAAAAGATGCTTGTCAAAAATTGGTTCAACACTTCAGCAAACCAAGATTAATCCTTCAGCAGCTTGAACAGAAAGTCCACACTGTTTAATAATGCTACTTTTGTGGTGTTAGTATTGTTATTTTGTTATTTTGTTTTGCAAAGGAAACATTTAAAATTAAATTTTAAATCAACCAACCTGATTGATTTTATTTTTATTATTTTATTTTAGAGACCCAGAGAAGTTACCAGGGAAGAACCTTTTTTTTTGCCTTACATTTAAATTAAGCACAAAATCAGAATCTTCCAGGAACCAGGTAATTTTCTTCAGGTGTAAAGAGGCTGTATGTATGTATGAGGAGCCTGTCTTTTAACAAGGCAGGAAAAAATATAATTCAAATACATAAATCTCTAATTGCTGCAGAATATTTGTTCTTTGATGTGTTTTGGAAGGAGCAGCAGTTTGTAGCAATATCAACTTTGTTTAAACTAAGTGCAAGTGCATGAAATTATATTCATTCATGAAATCAGGATAAATCATGTTACTAATAGAGCTCTAGTGGTAAATAGAAAAAAAATACAGAGATAGACTTTGTAGGAGCCGATCTTGCTGAGTAATATCTTTTTTTTTTTTTTGGCATTCCAGCTCTAGCCTTCTGTTGCCTCTGCTGTTTTGAGCCCCAGAACAAGTGAAAATCTGTGGAGTTTAGAGGCAGTGGTTTTCCTCTCGCTGGTAAGGCCAGGGGCCGTGGGTTGTAGTTCAGCTTTTGGTCGTTAGATGACGGTAGCTCCCCGGGCATTTTGGGCTCTGGGTTTTCTGACGTGTTCGATTGTGAAGTGAGAGAGCACAGCAGGGATTTCGGACTGGTGTTTGGGTAGGGGAACACAGGCAGCACACTCGATGCATGCTGCCCCACTCCAAAAAAACCCCAAACACCGCCTCCTCCCCGTCCCAAAAAAAACAAACCAAACCAAACCAAACCAAACAAACCAAAAAACCAAACCGCCCCAAAACCACACCGCAACAGAAAAAGAGATTTTTGACTGTAAATGAAGGATGCAGCCCAGCTCCAGAACACAGTGCTGAATAATGTCCAGTTCTCTGAGCTCGGTCTGTCCCCAGCCATTGTAGTACAACAACTCTGAGGTGTAAATAAAGCAGCAGGGGATTGTCAGGTTGTTCTCCCACCCTTTCTGCCTCTGCCAGCTGTGTACCGGCACAGAAATGCAGTGTTTTGTTGGCTTGATGCCACGAGAGGCTCTTTGTATGCATTAGTGGCTCCCTGTGCTGTGGCAAGGTCAAGTCCTACTGTTGATGTGTGCAGGGACAGAACTGCAGTATCTACTTGTGATTAAGATTATGCAGAGGAGTGCCACTGATAGCACACTGCTTTGCTGAATATACCACTGTGTTCCTAGGTTTTGTCAGTCACTGCAAGTAATGCTCTTTGAAACCATAGATTTCCCACATGCTGTGTTGCTCTTCAGTAGGATACAGGCCTTCTGCATGTTTCCAAGTGCAACATTCATGTGCATTTTGCGTAAGAGAATTCATTCAGCTGATGATGACACCTTGGGGCATTTAAACTGTGTATGCCTCTACTGCAGAATGTTTTCAGTGATAAGCCAAATTACCGAATAATGCATTAACTGAAAAGGAAAACAACTAAGTAAGGCTGCCATAGTTAACAATGTGCAGTTCCTCCTTAACTGCAGGCCTTTTAAGCCTTTTTTCATCTCAGTCTCAAAGCACAGTACCTCTTGAACAAGAGCTTCCCCATCCATTTTGTAGATGAGGAAACTGGAACAACAAAATTTGATGGTATGTACATGATCATCCAGGAAGTGTCTGATACATCTGGAAATGGAGCCTGGGTGGGTTCCTGATCTCTATTCTTGTGCCTTCACTGCCACATTAATTTTTCCATTTGCTGTACAGCTTTATTTGGTAATAGTGGTGTTGCTGTTTTTCACAAGACAGTCTGAGCTGGTGTCCAGATTAGAACAATGGCCATGACAACTGTTTTCTCTTTGATAAAGTACCATAAAAATGCGCAGTGCTTTCAAGTAAGCACATGTGTCAACAAAGAATGCAATGCCTGTTCTTTGACTTAAAAGTTTCTTTTGTGAGCATGGAGTTCAGACTTCACAGGATGCTAGTCCATGGATTTCCACTGTTTTTTCTGAAGTCAGTGAAGCTGCAGCTATATAAGTGAAGTCTGAATTTTGCCTTCTAGTTTCAAATTTAATAATCAAGTAGACATCAGAGTGTATTTTGTGCTGCCTTTTAACTCAATGATAAGCAGCACTGCAGTTGAGAAGGCTTTCATTGCAGCTATCTCTTAGCTTGACTTGTAAGGTTGCTAAAGGAATGTCTTGTTCTCGTGCCATATTTGTCTTGTTGGTTTTTTTGGTAATTTATTTGCTTTAGAGAACAGAACCAGACTTAAGCATCTGTTTCTCAATGAGGTTGGGTATTTTTTGGGGGGATGTGGGGTATTTTCACCCAGTGTTACAGATGGTTTCACTAAAGAACATAACAGTTAACTGAGTAGCCCAAGGTGATTCAGTGAACTGATCAGCCTCCCTGAAAATGTTAAACTCTTCTGGCTCCTCGTCTTTTAAACTTGTCTAGCCATTAAATCATACTGGCTCCCAAATGAAATGAAACTTTGGGAACTGGAAGTCACTTTTCATACTAATTGCCATTCTTATGTGGGAAAATTACTGTAAAAATCCTGCCTGAGAATGCTACCAAAATTGTTTTAATAATGTTAAACAAAGCTTTTTGCATCAAATAATTTATTATCTGTTGACTCTAATTCACACAGAGTATACATATGAAAAGTTGAGCGTGTTTTACCGGACCAAAGCAGGAGTGTGTGAGGTGATGTCGTATTGATCTACCCAGCAGAAAACAGAGGCTGTTTAAGAAAAGGACAACAGTTTCTGCCAATGTAAAAACAAAGGGGAAGAATTCTCTCAGAAAAGCATCTTTTCTTGTATGATGATTTTTAAAAGATAAGCATTTCCAGTTACTCAAAATTTTTCTTTCCAACTATTATTCAAAGAATTTCTTCTCTCTATGCTTTTCCCTTTCCCATTCTTTCTGTTCCAGTTTGGAAAGTGTTATGATGACCATGACAATTTGAGGCAGTAAGTGAGGAAAGGTTTGTGAGGAGAATCTGTTATTAGACTGATAGAGTGGTAAAAAATGACCATACTTTAAGGCACAGGTGTGATCTGAGGAAAGGTTTGTTTGTTCAGTACCTTATCTGTGTTTGTTACTGTATCACCTGGTGTAATAACAGAAAAAAACCCCAAAACCTTGACTTTTATTTTCCATTTGTCTGTCCAATTTCTCTGTCCATCCTCTGTTTTCAACTCTGAAAACAAATGGTGAAAACAAATGGAGACAAAATATGGAGAAAGTTGAATAGAAAGGGAATGCTAAAACTTTTTTTTTACTTATTCATGATGGCGGGGGTTGTTTGCTTTTGGGAGAGGGAGATGACTTCTAATAGCAAAATATTACTTAAAAACAAATGAGGAAATGCTACTGCATAAATAAATTGTGCATATAAATTTATGTGAGACAAAAGCTATTAACTGGAAACACCTCAGTTTAAAGTTGAACTTGCATCTTTGTGTCTTTTTAAAAATGCCATTTTATTTTGCATACCATTTTTAAACAAAATATGTGTCTTTCAGTTATGTGGCTTACGATGTAGTATTAGTTACTGACGTAAAGGTATTTTACCCACATTTCTTCATATTTCTTTTAACTTTCTTAAAATAGAAACTGTTTTATGTAAATACTTCTCTAAATAAAAATCTTTCCTGATTTGCTAATAAGGGGAAGCTAAAGATATGTACTCCACGCTAGTGGATTGACACAGCTGTGCATAATCAACTATTCCAGGATAACAATTCTTGCTTGGATAGGCTCTTCCAGAACAAAAAGTGGGTTTACTCCAAAAAAATAAATCTTTTTCCAAAGTAGGACTACTCTTCGCTGATTGAGTTATTGTGTGCTGAAATAAAATACTCACCTGAACAGGTGGTTCAGGTAAATAACCCCTTTCTGACAAATATTTTCGTTAGTTTTTCTGGGCAGCTTAGGTAAGATGTTGGCATTCCAAAGTTTTCAAACAAGGGGAAATTAAGTAAATTTATGTTTCAGGTGGGGATTGCTTGACTTCATGTTAAGTAACATTCACATTCCATTCTCTTCAACATTGTCTTATTTACTCTAGCAACAAACTCAGCTGATGTGTTTGGCTGGCACTGTTCGCTTCTGCTCTGAGTCTTGGCCACTGGAATTTTTAACATTTCCAAGGGAGTTTCCAGGGGTTACAGACTCAGAGTCCTTCCTGCTGACCAGCAGACCATCATCTCATCCAGATATTAGTCCAATGCTCAGGCAGCAGAGTGGTGACTGAGGGAGACAGATAGTGTCTTCTCCTGCTAGATTAATCCCATAATTGTCTGTCAAATTACTCAACTTTCCACCACTGGCACTGGAACTGAGACTGTCTCTATTCCTAAAGAGTATTCCCCTATCTTTGGCTGTATTTTAGGCTTTTCCAACTTGTGCAGGCTATCTCTGCCTATTATTTTTCTGACATCATACATTTTGGTGTCAGTAATCCTGCAACACACAAATAATTTGTTTTTTATGTCTGTAATTTATGCTCCAGAGTTGAGTAAATTGCTGCACTTCAGACCCAATCCAAAGTCTAATTAAGTCATTGGAAACATTCCAGTTGACTTCACTAGGCTTTACATCAGGCCCATAAGTAGTACTTGCCTGCCACTGAGTCAGAACTTATAAAAGACAAACAAAGCAGAACACTTTTTTGCCATACTTAGTCAGAAAATGCCAAGGTAAAGAAAAATAGCAAAAAAGAATCTGACTGTAGTTCACATTGCAACTCTTTCAGCTGCTAGTCCTAAAAAGTGCTTCATTCAATAAGAAACCAACAAAAAAACTACTTAAGCATCACTTCATTACATTAAAGGATTTATGAAGACATTTCCTTTATTTATTTCTGGGTTTTTTTCTTGTATTTTAATTACCTATTAATGGATTCTACATCATGCTAACAAGAGTAAAGCTCTTGTGATTGCTAAATGTTACTTTTTTTTTCAAAGTCTCCTTTTATATGTTATGGGCAGCAAATTGCTGCCGCTAACACCAAATGTGTGACTCGCTTGATGAACAAGAAAAATTAAAAAGATAAGAAAAAGAAACCGTTTTTATTATTTTTCTACAGAATCCAGGTAGCACTGTGAGAAACAGGGACTCTTGCTCCTCCTAGTAATGCTAACAATTGTGCAAACTGTTAAACCTCTCTTGAAAAAGCTGAACTTGAAATGTTTAAAAGAAAAAACCCACCACACTGATTTTTCCCTAGGGGTGCAGCAGATTCTGTAAGGTAAACAAGCTGTAGCACTGTGCTGTGGGTGCAGGTGGCTAATTAGTGCTCATCCCTATCTTTAATCCCAGGGGAAGGGAGAAAACCTTTTAAATCTCTCTATCAAAAATGGATGTAGTCAAGCTTGAAAGGAGGCCATGACAGGCTGACTGTAGAAGCTGTGTGAACAGTTAATTCAATTAGATCTTCAATGCAAATATCTTTGGAATACAGTTGCATTTGCATATCCCTCAGCTAGGACTTAAGTCAACAGTTTTTGTACATTTTTCAGCATCCACTGAAATTAAATTAGTGAAATATTTGTGAAGTGTAACTTCAGGATCTAGAAAACAACAGATTAAAATACCATTTATGAACTAAATGAAAAAGAAGATTAACTCAGTTTTAGGGTGCCAGGGAAGAAACTGAAAAACCTGCCAGAATCCGAAGAGCTGGATTCTCACAATTCTAAATAGGTCATATGAGGTCAGAGTCACAGATTTAATTAGGTATCTAATTTCCTTTGGGCTTCTTAGTGATGTTATAAGGATCTGGTTCCTAGCTTTGCAGGTCTTGGTTCTGGGGATGTTTCTCTCAACAGCATATCCTCAAAAACAGAAAAAAAGGGGAGGGGAGGAGGAGAGCTTTTAAAGTTGGATCAGCGCTCTGATCTGGTTTATTATTCAGCTCCACAGACAATCGCAGTAGAACAAACAGGGTGTGGGCACAGGCGTGGAAGTGATCAGGGATGAGGAAAGGGGGCTGGAAGCTCTGCCAGTGTGAGAAGTGGCCTTGGAACCAGAGAGCCTCATTTCCTCAGGCCTCATCTACACTACAAAGTTTTCCAAGCAAAGTTGCCTTGTGTTCCCACACGAGTTTTTAAGCTGGCAAAACATAACCCTTACCCTGGGTGAAACTTCCCATACCACAGCAGCCCTCAGCCACCAACCACTCTGCTCATGACATAGCAGCAGTGGCATCCAGGAGTTCCTGCCCCTGCTCATAGCAAACATTTTTTCAAAGTAATTTTTTACATAGAGGTGCATATCTAACAGGTCTTCTGAGAGGTGATGGTAGAGCATTCTGATTATATAGGTAATACCTACAGCTATTTTGTTCCATTTTTCTATGGAAGTGAGCCCTTTGCAGTCAAACTGTTACTGGTAGTACACTGTAATAATCTTTAAATGCTTTGTATCAGGAAAATCTTCCATTTAAAGACAACTTGTAAATCACAGTTATCAAGTGTGAAATACCCAAGTTTAAAAAAAGAGAAAACATTTTCCATTCTGTTCACATCTGGGAATGAGAGGAATGAGAGAAAAAGAGAATTTTCTCTCTGTGAGCGGGTTTCCAGAATTTAATTTAATTGCATTTGGGAGACTCGTCTATCGGTGTTGTAGCAGTTCCACTGCATGGTGACTGATACTGCATTGCTTGGTAACTGTTTGGACAGGAAAAACAATATAGTACAGAAGCAGAAACATGCAGTAAAACAGCTTGGTGCACACAACAGCAGGAAATCCTTGTGAGTGCAACAAGTGCACGAGGTAGATACCATAGCAAAGAAGCCAAAACCAGGGTAAACATTTGGTGCTGATTTCCTTACGCAAGGTACTTGGATCGGTTGCAGTCTCCTGTGTTTAAGCCAACAACATGTTTCTTTTCTATGAACACTGACAGTGGCAAGTGGTTATGCAAAGAGGTCCTCACCAGGGAAAGCAGGGGAACTGAATGAAAAGTGTGTTCCTGTTTCTCACCTCAATATTCAATCAAATACACTAAATGGAGAGAATGGGTTTATTTTTAAAGCTTTATTAGTTGTCTGAAGAATGTCTGCTGCACAAATAGGATGACTATTTGCATTTTGAAACTGGTATTTTTTTGCTACGTCAGTTCTGTTCTAGAAATGCTCGGTGAGATTTGCACAGGAGCATTCTAAGTCCTCACAACGTCCTTAATTAGTGGGAACTTGAAAAACTAGGCCATGACATACAAACGTGTATGTCTGTACTGATACAGGCTAGGCTAAACTTTTAAGAACTTTCGATAGTAATTCTCATTCTGATGTCAGCTGCTGAGAACTTTGTGGAACAACAGTCTGATTTGGAAAAATAAGATCAAAATATGCATAATTTCAAAATTAGGAAGGCTTCTGCTCTTGATTTACATTATTACCCTTCTTTATGCAGTAGTATCAGTAAACACTATTACAATAAATTCCATCTCAGCCATAATGAATGCGGTTGTCTCCTCATCGTTGACTATAGCTATATAAACCATTATTATCAAAAGCACAGAAAAAGCTAAGAAACTTTTTCATATTTCTTCACTGACTCCATCCTCATCAAAATATGTTATTGCTGTAATCTGAACATAATTTTCCCTGAGATCATAACTTCTGGCAATTTTGAGTTTAATATCAAGACCTCTCTTACACATTAATGAGATTGATCCTTTATTTCAACTAAAAGCCCTCATTCCATGATTATGTGATGATACAGATTTAAAAACCTTTTTCTTAAAAAATTTCTTTAAAATCTTTTACAAATTAAAATAGCTAGTGCTGATAGATATGGGATGTAACACTATGAAATAGCTATTTTATATGAAGAAAAGAGATAGAAATAATGAACAAGCAATTCAACCCTGCAGCAGTAGCTCTTCTTTGCTATCAAATAAATCTTTATATATACTTTCAAACACCACTTTTATCTAGACTCTGCAAAATTTGAAAATAATGTAACTTTAGACTGAGAAATGCTGTCTTTGTCAGCTATAGTGAGAATAATGTACAGGAAAAGGTGATGTAATGATCGTATCACTTACATTATTCTCTCCCTAATGAATAATCTTCCACACTAAGGATGAGCTCACTTACTATTATTGGAGCCACATCTGTAGGCCACAGCACACTGCTGAATGTAGCAGAGTTTGGATGCTGTGTAAGCTGCCTGTAGCTAACACTTTTCATTGGAATTGCAAAACCATTATATGTGCTACATATGGAGTAAAATTTTCTCATGAGGAATCCGACAGAATCAAAGAAACAAAGCTTTTATTCATAGCAGTTGTACTTGGGATTCACACGCTTCCTAAGCTAAGTCTTTCTTTGAAAACCAGTCCCAGACTATTATTAGTTTGAGACATCTAAAACATGTGATGAATGTTTTCTGTTCTTATTTCAGCCAGAGCTCACATGATTAGTATAGTAGTCTAAGTTTGATTTCAAACTAAGGATAGAAAATCTTCTCTATTCCCATTCCTATCCTATTTGTACCTTCAGTGCAGACAGTCTGTATGCTCAGTTGTGCAACTGTATTACTGACTTATGTAATGTGCTTTCTGTAAATGATGAATCATATTCTTATTTATACCTGGTAATATGAGTACGGCTGGGAGTCAATCTGGAACTCAAGAAATAACATAATTAGAGCCACTGAGTAATATAATTCAGTATTACAAATGTCTTGAATACACAAGCTTTTATTAGTATTAATGAAGCAGGAATGGACAAGGAAGAATATAGTGTGTGTAGAAAGTCTAAAATAAATAGTCTGTCCCATGGAATAGGCACATTCCCTTATGGTCTTCTCTCCATGCATCTAATCCAGTAATTGTACTGGGCTGGAAGGAGTACTGGGAACATTTTAGGCTGTGATTCAGGAAAGGGTTAAGCACGTGCTTAAAATGACACGTGTTTCTATGTGTTTTGGTGAGTGCAGTACTAGGAGCTGAACATAACAGACCAGATTCCCTTTTTGTGGTGGCAGCGTGTGTCTGTGGGAGCAGTGTTTCTATGGATAACTGTAAATTTCTCATTTAAGTAGGAATAAAGTTTTCTCATTTCAGTGTTTTGTCTCTGTACTCATGAAACCGGTTAGAGAAGTCAATTTTCATAAAAATTTTTGAACTGAAAATATATCAAGGGTTGCAAAGGAATCTTCAAAACCATTCCTCTTCCAAATATGGTCCTAACACTGGGATCTTCCCCCTTAGTTAAACAACCTGTCATCACAAATCCCAAACAAGACTTACATATGTGTGCCCCCATGTACACAGGCAAACCCTTGTGTAAGCAGTAGTTACACCGTTTCAGATTTGAGAAGTTTACCTCCAGGGGTAGTGACGGCCCCCTCAGGCTCTCCCACGCTGACACTGATGTCCCCATTCTCACAGTAACTGACCCCGCTCCCAGCCCACCTTGACTCCTCCATAGCACTCTGGCTCCCAGTGTCCCCTCACAGAATGAGCCAGTGCTGTCTCTGTGTGTGCAGATGAAGTGAGTGAGTTGCTGGCCTGATCTGTGGCCCAGATATGCGGCTCTGGGGAGAGTTCTTCCCAGGTGACTCCTGCTGGAAGCTGGAGCAGCTTGTCACGTTTGTGCTGAGGTCTGCACCAGCCTCGGCACTTGCCCGGCTGAACTGTGCTAACAGAAAAGTTCCCAGTTTGGATTCAGCCTAGGAGGTACCATAGCCCCTTGAGGACTGTCATCTATCCCTGTGGTTATCTGTGGGAATGAAGCACCAACAACTGGCATTAGTGGAAGCTGGGCCACTCACTGTGAGAAAGACATTGAGGGGCTGGGGAGAGTCCAGAGAAGGGCAACGGAGCTGGTAAAGGGCCTGGAGCACAGGTCTGTTGAGAAACAGCTGAGGGAGCTGGTGGTGTTTAGCCTGGAGAAAAGGATGCTCGGGGATGACCTTTTCACTCTCTACAAGTGCCTGCGACGAGTTTGGAGCCAGGTGGGGGTTGGCCTCTTCTCCCAGCTAGTGACAAGACAAGAGGAAACAGCCTCAGGGTGTACCAGAGGAGGTTGAGATTGAATAATTTCTTCCCCAGAAGGGTGGCGGCAGTGGTTCCAGGCAGTGGAACAGGCTGCCCAGGGAAGTAGTGGAAGTGTCCCTGAAAGCATTCAAAAAACATATGGTTATGCCACTTAGGGACGTGGTTTAGTGGTGGACTTGGCAGTCCTGGGTTGGCAATGGGACTCAATGATCTTAGAGGTCTTTCCCAGCATTATAAATTCTGTGATTCTGTGATCCTACATGTAGAGATTCTCATTTGCTTACTAAAATTTGAACTGGACTCATTGCAATGCAGTGACATTATGTCTTCCTCTCTTATGCTTAACTGGACATCTTTCTTCTATCACTTCCATCACAAAACATTTTAAACTTTAATTTTTGGGATATGAATGTTTCTTCTAGATTTACTAAGTGGAG
Source organism: Eulacestoma nigropectus (assembly GCA_013397775.1). Taxonomy (NCBI): domain Eukaryota; kingdom Metazoa; phylum Chordata; class Aves; order Passeriformes; genus Eulacestoma; species Eulacestoma nigropectus. The sequence goes on from VZTE01000262.1 coordinate 7,087,834, forward strand.
CCTACAACGCTTGCCTTGACACATTTCATAAACATTTTTTATGTTCTGTTTCTATTAGCACTCTTTCTCTTAGCTGTCTCCTCACCATTTCCTTTGAGAGGCATCAAGATTGTTCCTCTGCCCTATTTCAAGACCTGAATAATTCTACAAAATTAATGCATGATGTCAAGTATGGGTAGAAGTAAGCCATTATGTCCCTCATCACTATATTAGTCATTGATTTATTCAGCTCACTCTCAACCTTCATACAAATATATCACATCTTATAAAATTTCTGTCTGTTGCTATTTTTAGTGGATAAACATCAGCCAATAAAATAAACATTTCCATTCCATAGTATGAGATAGAATGGAGGAAAAATATATTTGGTTCCTCCTATTAATTTCAGTTGTCCAAGTGTTTTTTTTCTCAGTGTTTGTGTCTAGCCTTTGCCTGCATCGACATATTTCTATAAATTCCAGAACAGGTCAGTTTTATTCTGTGCAGTGCAACGCCAAGTGAAAGCATCAGCCCCTACACTGACAAGCTGGTGAGTAATATTCCTCTCTCTCAGCCTGCAAAATATTCAGAAATATATATGTATCTATGTGTATTTTTTAACTACAACATATTTCTTCAGGGAATGTGAAATTTCTATAATTGCTGCAATAGGCACAGTAAAACAAGAGTACAGATGATTACAGTTTGCACAAAGTGAATGGAAGTTTGTTTTCCCATAGTGCAGCAGGTAAGAAAAACACATAAAACCTCTTTGTTGAAAAGGGACGATGTTTCCACATCTTTTACAAAAAGCACTTGTTTCCTAGATTTTCTTAGTTAGTTTCACTAAAAAATCAGACCCAAGAAGAGTGACTTGAATGCAAAATAGAAATAAAACTATTTACTGTAAAGTAAACAGTAAAAGGGTAGAAGTAGAGTGTTCAGAGACACTGGTCAGGCTACTTTTGTACCCTTCACTCCTGCTTCAGCATTTACTACCATGCTTCATTTCCTCTCTCAAAGCTGAATTGTCTGCAGAAATCCTTGAAAGGGATTTTTTTCCTTCTTGATTTGAAATTTTTGAATCAATGCTTAATAAACTGGTGAATGACTTGCAAGAACCATGTGATGAGAACGTGCTTCCTCGGGAGCATCTGACATTGAAGTATGTGACATGCAACCTGCTATATAGTAAAAGACAGTCCAAATAAGAAGATAAGTCATTGGAATTCTGGTGTTCCTATAAGAAGAGGAGAAGTTCTTTCAAGCATAAAAATTATGAGTTCAGCTTTTTTTTTTTTTTTTTTCCCCCCCAGTCAGGATCCACCTTTAGTTTCTGAAGTAAATCTGAACGGTTTCGTTTAAAAATCAGATTGAAAACCTCAACATCTTGCATGACTTAAGTGCTTTCTTGTTTCATTTGAGTTCGACATACCACAAGAGTCAGACACTTTTGTGTTCATGTTTCAGTGCTCACAGTACTCAGGATAAATCAGTACTTACACATGAAGTGTCTTCACAGTTAATGTTAAAAGGCAGCTACTTCTGGGCTTAATCGTGGTTACTGGTAATCAGTGCAGAACAAAACCGTGGGACAGCTACAAGAGAAGTGAGGTTCAGCTCAATGGAATACAGTTATCCAGGCCAGATTTTCCCAGTTCGTCTTCCATTTCAATCACAGAGTGCTACAGGTTGTCTCTTTTCCTGGTGTGGAACCAGTTGTATCCTGCTTACATACATGGGACACACTGGGCTAGGACACGAGGGATACAGTGTCCAGCTCAGTCATGCAATGGTATTCACCGTAAGGAAATAAAACCTCGTCAGAGAGAGAAATGCAATTTTCTCAACCATCTCTCTAGGGCACCTAAGAATCACTGCAAATCATCCCACCGTGTTTTCTCTGTACTCTATGGACTTCTTGACCTGATGTCACTAATATGAATATACAAGAAGATACATTCTAAGAAGCAAAATAGCAAACACCTAATGAGATATTTGACAACAACTAAACAACCCACTGCATACTCTTCTACAAGCTAAAAATAATCACATTTCTAATTTCAATATATTTTTTTAATTGTGCAATAATACAGAAGTAGATTTAATTTCCAAATGAAGTAGCTTATTAGAACAGCTGGTTTCACACACAAAAGCTGTGAGTAAATTTTACCTTTGAGTTCTACTTTTTCAAGTGCTTTGAGATTCATGATAATGTATGAATTGTAGAGAGGAAGTTTTATAGATTTTGTTTAGCCTAATGTATAAATTTGTGTTTGATTCTTAAGTTCGCTACAGGTACACATCCCTTTGCCATCTGTGAGAACAAATGTTTCAAGTATCAGAAAATTAGCTGTAATTTTAGCCGTATGATACACAGCTAAACCTGATACACCAAAAATACAAATATTGTAACTATTGTTAAAATTCCTTGTATTACAGATAAATTATCTGGTGTGATTTCCTATTTATATTATATATTCTGATAATTGGAAACTTAAATATTTACATTTCAGTCATTTTTTTTCATTTCATGTGCCCTTTATTGTAACTCTTTACTTCTGGCTGCGAAAGGATTTTTGAAGCCAACATCACTAAAATCCATGCAGCTACTGAAAATGTTCTCCTCTCTCCAGCTGCAAAGCTTGCTGCCTAATGCCAGAGAATTAATAAATCATGTAAAACAGACAGTTGAGGAACATTTTGACAGCTTAGGAAGCACTGTCAGCCCCTCTGCCCACGGGTTCCCTATTGATGTCTACTCCAGTGGCCCACCTCAGGGCTCTCACCAGATGTGATCAGCTGGATTTCCCACTTGGGGCAGTGGGGACACAGAGAGCCCATTCATCCCTCTGCACTGTGCATGGGCAGCTCCCATCCCCGTAGGCAGATCCCCAGGCCGCTCAGAGCCCCATCTGGTAGCCATTCGGATCATGTGAACCCAAATATTATTTGAAACTACTTCTTTCTTCGTTCACTAGGCCCCATTGTTGTGATGAGACATCATGGCTGATGTGAAGCCCAGATTATTTAATGTTACAGCATTAGCAGCAAATAGTATTGTGAACTTCTTCCAGCCTTCTCAGAAGCTTGAAGGATGGTTGAATGTGGAAGCTGTCAAATTTCATCGAAAGTTTAGATAAATGGATAGATATAAGTATCTGTAAGATAATTTATTTCAAAAATATCTAGGAAAGGAACTGGATAATTATTAACCACTTTGGCTACCATCATCAAACATAGTTGGCAGTGAAAGGCATCTAAATTGTAGTTCTATCCTGGTGTTTGATGTGTTATAACAGAATATGAACAGCAGAAATATTTCCATCCCTGGGCAGCAGTATCTTCCACCTCTCATTTTACAAGTTGATACTGTATTATAGATTACAATAAATGGGAGGAACTAAGCAGATTTTCTAGATACTTCTCTTCCTGTCACTGCCTGTAAATTATGGTACATTATGTAGTATTTAAACTTACGTAATGCCAAGTTTCCCCAAATTTTAATCAATTTGTCAATGAGATTGCTGTAGAAATAGATCTGAAAACAGGAAAAAGTATGATATAATCAGAAGAGAAATGAGTCATATTTGCTGCCCTGAGGTCTAGGCTGACCTATTGACACTGTACACTCAAAGATCTTAATTAGCTGGTCAATTGTAAAATGCATCTCTTGGTACATGTGGAGTCTTCTAACTGTGCACACAAAAGGATTAGATCAGCCTAATTTGGTTATGAAATCAAAGGGTAGGATTTTAAAGTAAGAATTGTAACTAAAGGTTAACTAAAATGACTTGGATTTGAAAAAACAAGACTTTGTAGAGACAGAAAATTATAGTAGTCCTATGTGAAGTCTGAGAAACAAATGCCTTCTTTAAAAAAAAGGTGAAGTGAGGACCAGAAATTAGGGTTTACCAATTCAGAATTTACCTACCTTAGATCTTGTGTCTAAACACAGGAAAATCTTCAGCTCTCCAAGTCCACTATAGGACCCATAGGTAACAGTAGTCTCCTTACAGACAAGGAAAGCCCTAGTCTACCCACATAAATGCCAAGAAAACGTCCTGAAATGTGTAACTTGAAATCAGAGCTGTCACCACCAAGTTTCTTCGTGAAAGCACCTGACTTCAATTCATTCCCTGAATACAATCTCAACGAGTCTGCTTTTCACTGTGAGGCAGATCTTGAGCTAGAAGTATCCTGTTAACAGATGCAGCTCAATGCAACAGAAAGCTGGTAAAAATGCACGGGGTTTGCATCAAAACTAATGCAAAAGCTCTAAGGATGATATTCCAATATAGCCAACTCCTCATGTCAATTTTGATGTCAAATTTCATTAATTCAACCCTATCCCAATCCTAAACTGTGTATGCTTTCCCATGGTGCCTCTGTAAAGTGTATATCATATATGACACAGTCTTGCATATTTAAAGACTTAAGAGCCAGGATTAAGAATTGGTTGGCTCATAGACCTTTAAATATACAAGAGTGTATATTTCAGAGCACTCCACTAAACTGGTGTGAAACTTCAAGCACACCCAGCTAAACCTTGTTACACTTCACTACTGCCGGTGCACTTAATAATAGGCCACCAGAATCCTCAAGTGTGGTGCCAGGATCACTTGCACTAACCTAAACTCAGGGGTGGTGCCAAAAGGAAAGATCCTACTCTGCCCCAAGGTGTGCATTTCCACAGCCTCCCTCAGGCTTGGCATAGGCATTAGAGCAGCCAGGAAACAGGCCAGATGACAAAATTGATGTGGCTTGAAACTCTGTCACGAGAAGAAAAGAATCCATCTCAGAAAAGTGAGGTGGAGTAGAACCCTTTCTTGGATCATATAATGATCACTTGGGGATTTTAAGCTACAGGCTGGAAAACTTCCCTGCAGAAAAGGACCTGTGAGTGCTCAACAGTGACTGAACATGAGGCAATGTGTGTCCAGGTGGCCAAGAAGGCCAATGGCATCGTGGCCTGGGTCAGCAATAGCGTGGCCAGCAGGACCAGGGCAGTGATTGTCCCCCTGTACTGGGCACTGGTGAGGCCACATCTCGACTGCTGTGTCCAGTTCTGGGCCCCTCACTGCAAGAAAGACATTGAGTGGCTGGAGCATGTCCAGAGAAAGGCAGTGGAGCTGGGAAAGGGTCTGGAGCACAGGTCTGATGAGGAGGGAAGTCACAGAAGTCTCCTTACTGTGTGGAACAATGAGCAATGGCATGTGAATAGATTCTTATTTTGAGAATGTTGTTGCAACATAAATTTGTTTTAAAAGGCACTGTAAATAAAAGAATATTATGCAGGGGCCTATAAAAGCATATTCATGGGACAAATATTTTATTTGAGTTAATGTAAAAAGTAATCTGCAATATTAGGCCATAAATGAAAATGAACATGTAGAGACTTTTGTCTCCAACTACTCCCAACACCAGAATATGAGACACTTTGGCAGAGGCCTACACAAAGTATAATCTCTCCTCAAAAAAGCTCAAGATAGTGATAGTGGGAATCCTACAAGCCAACAGTGGGAATAGACTCATCAGTATTTGTGTGGGCATGCACAAAGTCTGTCTGTGCTAAGCTTGGCTGAAGCCACTGCTATGAGTCAGTCACAAATTTAAACAAAAAGTGTTGTGGAAGATTAAACAGAGACTGAATAAGGAGTTCGCAGTCTTCACCATGTGTATTTAAGATCCTGTTCATTTTACTACAGATTGACAACATGAACAAAACAAGAGAGCATTTAACAAGTGTTGAAGACAAACGCCTTCAGTGTTCCAGGTTTTGCCTCATTCTCCCTTCTACTCCCTGCAGCAAACTGAAGGCATCTAAAATAATTTGTTTAAAATAAGTGTTTTCTCATCAAAAACTCTCTTTGTATTTCAGTGTGGCTAGCTATGTTGGTGTAGTAGAGAACAAAATTTAAGATGTGTTGTTTGGAATGCTTATTGACAATTACATTGAAAATTTAAGTCTCTTGTCATCTCTCTTTCCTTCCTTACTGAGGAAAACAGAATTTTGAGAAGGGATATCTTCAGGTTTGTAAGTGGAAAGACAGTAAGATGGGGCATTTCTGTCAGCTTTATATAGACCAAAGAGGTAGAAAGCAATAGCAAGTGATACAATAGCTGTGTTATTCTATTACTTTACCAGTAAGTACTGGTAGTTTCTGAAGGATGCAGAAAAAAAGGGATTGATTCTTCACCATTCCTATTCTGGTTTTATAGATCTCTGATGTTCAAGGCCTGATACTCGTTTTTCAGAAATGGAGGGTTTTTAGGTATCTAGAATAGATATTATTAAAAAATGAATACAGTTTACTATACTAGAAAAAGGATCCTATCTTCTTTTCCTTTAAGGTGACTGTCTAGTAAAGTTTGTACTTACACTGTGGATGTTTGTCAGCTGCCTCCCTGAAAGTAACAAATGCAGGAGATGGTTCCATTATCTTGAAAATTAAATTACATTCTAGTTAGCTGAGATGTGACACCACCAGTGTACTGCAGCACATAATTCAATCTGATTTCATTTTTCTCATCTTTGTGTGCCACTTGTAAAATCCAGATGTATTGCCAAGCTCTTCAAACACATTTCCAGCAGCAACATGAGCTGAACAAGAGCCTCTCATTCCTTGACAGCCTCCTCAGGCAGCTGCGTGGGTGGCTTTGGAGTTTCTTTGTGGTCTTTCATGTGGTTGAGTTGCTGATGGGCTGTTTTGTCTGCTTTGCCCTCCTGGGTATCAGTTCCCTTTGATTTTGAGGAATTTACACATCTTTATCCATCTGAGAATACAGTTCACTGTAAAACTCTTCTGAATTATGCAGAATCTACTTCTTTGTAAGAAAAGTGTGTCTTCTAAATCCATGACCTGGATTACAGTTGGATTGCATAAAACCTCGAAATCTGACATTGAACATTCGATTTAAATTACTTATTTATCTGTTTATAACAACAGGCACCCTTAAAAAGCACAACCTAATTATAGTTTATGAAATATCAACAGAGAAACAGGAAATAGAAATTAAATGTTTTCCTGCAAAGTTTCTCAAGCTATGTTTTGTGACTGCTGTACCCAAACAAATCATGTTTAAGAGATGTTGTTGTGTAGAAACTGAATGGCACTGAATTATGATTTTAAACAAACTCTCCAATATTTTAAAAAACTGTCAAAATTTAAAGAGTACTCTTGTTCTTCCTTTTTTTTTTTTTTGACTGGCTTTTCACAGCTCCTGTCTGTGATCCCAAGAGTTTAGGGGCACTGTTCCTCTCTACCTGGCTGCAAAATAGTACTGTATGCAATCACATTCCCTCTTACATTTTCTCTTTCCTTACACATAATAGATAACACAGAGTTAAACCACGTGGTTAATATGCTAATGAAGACTTTTTAAAATAGTTAAGATTAGTCTTGGGCTTCTGAAAATCTTTGCTTTGAACTGCTGAAGTGTGACAAACTGTTAGATGTAAAATCTTGGAGTGTTTGTCACCACTTGATAGCCTGTTACCACTTGTTACTGAGCTGGGCACTGGTTTTTTCCCTGAGGGTGGCTGTTTGTTAGGGAAGTTTTATCACAGCAGGGTTTCTGACACAACAATGTTTACCGTGTAGCAGGAACAAATAAGTGCTCCTGGCGTGTGCAGATAAATACGGAGAATGTGAGCAGTGATGACAGAAGGAGAATGTATGTATGATAGCTCAGCTAATTAGTATGATTAAATTAGAAACAGATGGGATAAACTGCAGCATACAGTCTAGTGGTTTTTTCTTGACTCTGAGTTTAGTTCACATGATACTCTGAGTGAAATGGAAGACGCATCTAGACTGAACAAAGCACACTGTTGTAGTAAGTAGGATGACATAGTAAATCTTTTTACCACTAACTCCTAGGCTATATTGTTCTAAGTCTTTATGATCTAGGGATACAGGAAGCTCCCTGACAATACAAATGGTAGCAGTGAGCATGAGAATATGTTTATTTCTCCCTGACAGACTTGCTCTTTTCCATCAGCGAAACTTTATTTTGGAGGTCTGTTAAAATTACGATCACATAAAGTGGTCTATATTCCAAGTATAAATTTTCAATATACTGTTTTTAAAAGAAAAACTCACAGTAAAATAAAAAGTCCTATAGAACTGGAATTGTAAATGACCACATAACACATCTCTGCCATAATAATGACAGACCTGGTTCTGTCCATCCATTAACTGCATAAACTGGAATTCATTGACAGGGTTGCAGCAAAAAAGGTGGGTTGCAGGTCTGCTTTGATGTGCCAGTGAAGTCAAGGCTCATCCCTCTCCAATTCACACCATGGATAAGTTTGTCTGGTTAAGATGAGTACAGGGGAGAGCTACCTAGAGATAAATCCGGGGCAATGCTGGCCCACGGGAAGCAGGCAAAGCTAAGGTGACAATTGTGTCTGTTTCTGTTACAGATGATACAGAACTGCCACTTTTGTTCTCCATGGGAATAATTTGTTCTTTTGACTAAATCTATCAACCAAATCTGTGATAAAACACTGTTGAGCTGAGCATGGTCATTATAATTTGCTGCTTCATAGGCACGGTCTCTTTTCCCTTCATAGAGCAGTGAAGAGAGCAGAGAGGAAAAATGGCATCCAGAGCTCATTTCTCTGTGTGAAAGTGCCTCTCAGTGCTTCATCTGATAAATAAATCAGTTTGTACTCTGCCCACCCACCTTGTAGAAGGGAAGTGCTTTGACCCACTCTCTGGGCCTAAAAGAGGTGAGACGTGGATGAGAATAATAGACTCATCAGCTGCTACATCAAAAACTGACAAGGAATTAGTAGAAATTTTATACTACAGTGGTTCTGTCTGTATTGATGATAATTTCACCATCTACCAGACAGACTGTTAGGAGAACATTGCTTTTCAGTAGTGGTGCAAGGTAATTGGATTTGGATCTGTCAAATCATGGCTACATGAGATGTTCAAACACACCATCTGAGTCTATATTTTTCAATCTGTTGTGGTGTTTTTTCAGGCAGATGTTGTAAATTAGCTATAAAAATATTAAAGGCAAGCAAAAAATCCCTTCTGGTAGTTTTGAGTGTGATGTGGAATCCACACAGACTTGCTCCCACAGACACTGAAACTGATATGACTCAGCAAAGATCCTGAAGTAACTTGAAATGATTTTCTGCTGCCATTTGCCCACTTCTTGGCTTACAGCCTCAGCCGCACATCTTATTAGCTTCCCAGAAATCTGTGAAGTATAGAGCTCTGATGCTTTCCCTCAGCCACAAAGAGACGTGAGTGCTTTAACCATTAGTCTCCTTTAGCACACCAAATAAATACAGTCTAGTGGATTTGAATTAGGAGACTTGTCAATATAGAGTTGCAGCACCTTGGCAGTTACAGTTTAGAAGTAAAATTCCTATGATGCTCATAAAGGAACTTCAAAGAAGCCAAAATTTTGCTCTGTTTTTTAAATAAACTTGACTAATTCACTGGTGAGTTATCAAGTGTTGCTTATCGAATGCATAAAATATTGTCTCCAGTTATGGTAAAACATGCACACTATTTAATCAATACTGAAAGTTGTTATCGAGAGGATTTTGACTGTGTCTGCTGACAGATAAATGTGCATGAATAATGTACACAGATATGCTTTTACTGCTCTGCCAACTTTCTCTTCTGCAAGCATAGATGCCGCTAATACTAAGTAGCTGTACAGAAAGCAAGTTTTTGCTCCTGTTGTCCTGAATTGCTTGTGTACAAAAGTCTAATGAGCACAGTCTAAATCACGGTCTTCTATTCAGCAGCTCCATCATTGTGGCCGTATTGTTAAGGAATTGATTTTGAGCTCTGTGATAAAGTAACACAAATTTGTTTCCAGCCTGATACCTGCCGGCACAGAAAGTGTGTGATAGCTGGTGATAATCTGCTATGAAAAATCAAATTCCCTTCCACTCTGTCCTCGCAGTAAATTGCTGACAGGCTTTCTTGATGCTCTCCTTAAAGTAGAAGAGCTGCAAGTATTTAAAAAAATACTTATTCTTGAGGGAAAATAGATTCTGAAAAACAGGGAGTCCGTGAGCATAAAGCTGCTATTTGAAAGCACTTTGCCTCACCGTCTGTGTGTGTCCCAGCAGTGTGAGGAGAGGCGGGCTGCTGTGTGTCAGCAGTTTACCTCATCAGGAACCCAATACCAGGGGCTATTTATTGGCCTTACTTTCAGAGCAGTGATCAGGACACGACTCTCAGCGCTTTTTATAGTTGTGGGTGGAACGACAGAGCTGCTGCTGTGAGGGAAGCCCAGTAAGTATCTCTGAAACAATCTCTTATCTCTATAAAGTGTCTCTTTAAGCTTAAGTTTTAAGGAAGTTGAGCTTTTTACACATGAACACAAGGTAAATTTTTTTTCTAGCATCAGAGGACAGTCTGTGTTAGAAGAGAGATGTAACTGGAGTCTAGGAGAGTGCTAAGTGCTTTCATCTTTCTAATTGAGGCCTGCTGGTTAGGAGAAAGGAGACAGTGCTGGTGCTGCTTGCTAAATGTGCCCCCCTCGAGGATATCAGTCTAATGTTTTTCTTCAAAATTTGCTTTTTGATTTTTTACATATGACAGATCTTCCAGGTGTCCTTAACAAAACGGACAATTTCCTTGCTTTCCCTTCTTGTGTGATAATTACTGAGATTTGAACATGGCTTGAGATGAAGTTTATTCATGTGCTTGGAGAAGATAATCCTTTGAGAAAATGACAATATTTGAGCTAACTGGCAAGTATGTTATTGTTGCTTATAACACACCTGGCAAACTAAATATACCAGTGTGGGTTACTTCACTCAGGATGAGAGGACATAGTCTCAAGGTGCACCAGGGGAGATTCAGGTTGGACATTAGGAGGAATTCCTTCACAGAAAGGGTGATTAAACATTGGAATGGACTGCCCAGGGAGGTGGTGCCATCACCATTGCTGGATCTGCTTAAGGAAATTGCCATGGTCTGGTTGACGTGGTGGTGTTCAAAGGCTGGACTCAATGATCTCAGAGGTTTTTTCCAACCTAATTGATTCTGGCATTCTCTGATTCCTTATTATATTTTGCTACTCTGAAAAAAGACTGTAAAAATACATCTTTAAGGAATTCTGTGATAAAAGGAACTATCTTGCAAGTCAGTGTTGGCTAACAGGAAGAGCTTACTTTAGTGAATGAGACAAATAACTGGAATTCATAACAGAAGGAGCACTTCTGCTAAGCCAGAATTTGCTGTATGTACAAGTCACTCAGAAAAGATGCATCCACAGACTTCCTTTCTTTTAATTGATATCAGTCTTTTGTATACTAAAGGATGTCTACTTAGCCATGAAGGCCTAGCTCAGCCTTTACAACACCTAGAAAGCAGGTGGTTATCCCGTCAGGATACCTGTGTTAGGTACCCAGACCCTGGGTGGTGTCACTGGAGAACCAGAGCTCTGATCAGGTCACTTGGGTGACAGTGTGAGTGTAACCTATACATGATGGGGAGCACTTGCTCAGCCCCGTTTAACACCACTGTTGCTGTGTCAAGTCTTAGAAAGACCACAAGCCCCACACATTTTGGCTAGCAATACCACCTTTTCCATACAACTACACTTTTTCTGTCTCTTTTTCTTTTGTGCTTAGTCTACATCACTTAGAAACGGAATTTTCCGTGGAGCTTCTCTGTCTTGCAAACATAATGTTTGTTGCACCTGCAACAAATGTTTAGGTGTATCATAGATATGGGTGTATGTTATCTGTGGTTGTAAAACTTACTTTGTCAAGGCACTACAATGTTTTGGGGTTTTTTCCCTTCTAAATAGAGTAGTATATAATTCTTCAGCTTATCTGCTCTATATATGATATGTACAGAATCTCAGTTTTCTTCCAAGGGACTGCCTTTTCCAGTGGTCTGCATGTCAAGAGATACAGGAATAAGTGGAGGTTGATGAGTTACACAAGATGCAATAACATTTCTTTCTAGCACCTCTTTTAGTGGCTTCCAACTCTATCCAGCTTATCAATGGATAAAAAACCTTGTAAAAATACAAACACTGGTAATGTAATTTTTGAGATTTAGAGCCAATACTCAGCCTAGGGTGGCTTGAGGCAGTAGTACACAGCTCCTTAGGTATGCTTCCCAGTTATCAGCATCCTTTATTAATGTTAATTTTTTATATAATTGCTTAAGAATAACAATATACTTGCCATAAAATAAAGATCTGAAGTGTTTATTACAAAAAGAACTACACTGAGGAGAGAGCTACATTGACAAGTCTGGAAACAACCAAAAATACAGACTTCTGTTTCATATTGTGGTTATTTTCTTTAAACCAGAATAGCTAGGAATTTTCTTAAAACAGTATGTAAGTCCTGTAGAGACTGAAATACCACAAAGTGGCTGCAAGAGAGATTTTAGTATAATAGATTATTAGCAATTGCTATTCCTGTGCCTGCATGAAACTGGAAACAATTTAATTGTTTGGAATCAGAAGGGCCAAGGTCTCCTCTTACCCTGTAAACAAGCAGTTTCAAAGAATGTTTATAAGTATGAGAAAGCTATCTATGTGTATATATATATATTTATACATATATGTATATGAGTTCTGCATGACACAGCTAAATGACAGCTATTTCTGTCTCTGGATGTGTGTTTCTGCTGCTCACTTTCAATAATTGCACAAATAAGGTTTGGATTATTCTGCAATTTATTCAGTTCAAGTGAAAGGTAAGCTGCAGACAGGATTTGCATCCATGAAGATTGTAGGGCTTGTTTCTCTCCTTTTTAAACAAATTCCCTCGCTATCAATCATGCCAATTCAGAAAACAATATAAATCTGAGTATAAAGTTAAGCAATTTAAATCTAATGTCATTAGCTCCAGTAAATCTCAGACAGGTTTTTAAATGATTTGCTCAATAGGAGACAGAGTTCTCAGCTACATTAGGATTAATATGCTTTTCACTCTGAGCCTTTCTGAGCAGTTAATCCTGTGCAAAATCCACTTTCACGCTCCTGATAGCTCCTTTTTTTTTTTTTTTCTTTCTTGTTTGTAAGAGCTTCTTGAGGTTATTTTTAATTCAATTGTGCATCTAAAAATATTGGAATATCTGGTTGGCTATCACAGGTTTAACCTTGCTGCTGAGGTTTGGTTATGTGCCACAGGTAATGGAAACAATATAACCATTCTAGTGTTTTAAAGCTTAGTACCTTTGAATATGTTCCCAAGTACAGTAGGAGTTTATACCTAGCTGTGGCATTGACATCTGCTACTACTTTTTCTCTCTATTTCATTTTTTCAAAACCAATGAAGACAAATATCTGTGAAAGAGATGAAACTTGTTTGTTAATCACAGAAATTCTGGTGTAAATATATCTGTGGCCTCTGAGAAGAATAGGTTCTTTATGACAGGTATTTTTCTGTTTGTTTTATCTCTTCAAGCCTTAACTTAATCATGTGGCTTTTAAAACTCATCATCTATATGGTGTTAGAACTTAGAAAGAATTAACCCTGTAGGTTAAAGTCCAACATGTTCACTTCCCTGAATAAGGAGTAAAAAATTTTGTTATGTCCCAGCTAAAACTGATAACTGGAGTAGTGATAAGGTCTTTAACAATATTGATATTTTAATCAATACTGATAGGATTCAAGGCCAACACGCAACAGTGACTTCACAAACTTATCCAGATATTTCTGTACATGGACCTTGTACAGGCACAGCTGGTTCCTCTTTAATTGTTGATAACAGTCTAGATCAGCCTCCCTGTTTACAGATTCACAAAATACTCCTTATGGCTGTGCAGCTATCTGCCCAGCAAACTTTCATTTGCTGATTTTCGTTCCTTATCTCTCTATGACCCTCTGGAAGCCACCCAGAGACATCTTGAATTTCACAAGTTCCTGCATTTTTGTGGCTCAGCAGCTGAAAATTGTTCAAGGTTCTAGGCCTATTCAGAGACCTGCTTAAAAAACTGTCAGAAAGGTTAAGTTATCTTGAAAGTCTGTACTCTTTCACACATGCACCGACACAATCACTTTTTTTTTCAGTATAAAATGTTAATGGAAGTTTATCAGAGTTCTATTAATTCTTCAGCTGGTTAAAATATGAAGAGGAAAATCTATGAATGTTTTCCATCTTATATTCTCTCGGTTTTAATCTGCATTTAAAACTATACGTTTTAAGAAGGACTTTTATATTTTTAAAGAAGTTGAAATAAAATTCTGCTAACATAAATGAAAATACTTCATACTGCTCTAGCCTGTGCTGGGATTTGAGAAGCTGAAACCATGATTTTCCCACAGATTTTGAGCCGGACAACAATAAAACTGCCTATGGCTCTGAAAATCATGCTTCATGCTTGCCTGCCTAGTGTTGTTGGCCAGAATAGCTCTTCAGAATAATTGTGCATATATGTACTGTCATCCAAAATAAATCAGTGATTTTGTGGAATAAAAATGTCTCAGTAGGGAGTCATTCCAGGCTGACACCACCATTCCAGAATAGCTGCACTATTCGCTTTTCCCGTGCAGTCCTGCAGTGTTGTCCATGCTTTGCCCACGTTTTATTGCCTTGCCTGATTAAAAGCTTCTACTTGCTTGTATAGAGTAGATTTTTAAAGGAAGAGAGATATTCATGGAAGCTCCCAATCTCTTTATGCTAGCAACAAATATTAGTTCAAAGCCTAGGTCATTTAAAAACAGTAACATTCTGGAAAGGTGCTTCCCTCCTAACCTCCACCATCACACACAATGACACTATTTTTTATCAAGCATGTATCAATTATGTATTGAATGGTTTGGGGAGAAGGGACCTTAAAGATTTTCTAGTTCTACCCACCCCTGCCATGGGCAGGGATGTCACCCACTAGATTAGGTTTCTCAGGGCCCCCATCCAACACCTGAACACTTCCAGAGATGGTGCATTCACAATTCTCTGGGCAACCTGTTCCAGTGACACAGCACCCTCTGAGTAAAGAATTTCCTCCTACATCCAATCGAAATCTCTGCTCTTTCTAGTTTAAAACCATTCTCCCTTGTCCTGTCACTATCTGTTCATGTAGAAAGTTGCTCTCCATCTGTTTTATAAGCCTTTTAGATACTGGGAGGCTGCAAAGAGGTCACCCCGGAGCCTTCTTCAGGCTGAACAACCCCAGCTCTCTCAGCCTGTCCTCACAGGAGAGGTGCTCCAGCCCTCTGATCATCTTCATCACCTTCTTCTGGACTCACTCTAAGAGGTCCATGTCCTTCTGATGTTGGGGGACCCAGAGCTGGGCACAACTTATGACACAGACTCTGGATGGTGTTGCTAAAACTAGAGGTTGATGAAAAGCTAGGAAGTAATTTAGAACACACTTGCAATACCTGAACATAAGAACTGCTCACATGAAGACAGGCAAATCCATGTAGCCTAACTTCCGTTTTGGAGCAGCAGTGGCCAGTCAGAAATGCTTAGGATAAAGACAATAAGCCAACAGACAGTGCTACCTGCCTGTTAACTCTCTGAGCTTGTGTGCCACCACGTTCAAAAGGAGCTGGACATTCAGGTGACCCTTGCAGCAGTGCACTAGAGCATTCTAAACAGTTCAGCCACGTTGCCCCATTCAGATGTTAGGTCAGGGTATGGTGTGCCAGGACAAACAGAGTCTTCACGTAATGGATTTGGAAATTCTTTCAGACAGCTGGTGTGCCAAGGCCAAACGGAACCCGGTAAGATAAACCTGACTGTTCAAGGTCGAAACCCAGGAAAACAAGGACTCTGTTATTTAGGCCAAGTGCTGGAATGAGATGGGCTGGTCTAGGGATGTATTCAGCTTTCCGGTCGGTTTGCATCTTGTTGTTTGACAGTGTCCAAGAATGTGCAAGGTCTGACTGAGTTTTGTTTTTCTCTTAGTCTCAGGACAATGTCTGCAAAGGAGGACCCTATGGATTCCAAGATGTTTAATAATTTTATGCTTCTGCCTTTCCGTGACACATACCTGATAGGCATACCTAGAGAAATATTTTCAGAGTCTTTGCCCTTTGTGCATTCCCTTTCTGCATAAAGCTTTGTAGGAATCTAATTGCCTTGAGACCTCTGTGCTTTATTAAATCCGGCTGCATGGATGCAAAAGGTATTCAGGTTGAGAGAAAGATACGCAGAGAGACACTGGGGTCATAATGATTTTGTTTCCATTAGGACAAAAAATAAAGAGAAATTTTATTAGTTATTATTAAGGAGTTCAGTAACCCTTCAGCTTTCCAAAACTCTTAATGATAGAGGGAAAAGCTCTTATGTATTAGTGCAACAGGCCTGTCCTTTACCGTCTTCAAAATGGGCCTTGTCACAAAATAATTGCAGCTTACATGGGGAGAGTGGTTCAGCCTGAAACCAGAATTCCATCACTGTGGTAAAACAAAAAGCTCCCACTCTCAGACTGTGCCTTTAGCTTAGTAACCACAGGGAGGGGAGAGATGTATTATTGCTGAGGTGGGAGGTGCAGGATTCCAGCAAGCAGCTGCTCATCTGGAGTACGCTCACTCCGTGTGCATCCGGTTGATTCTTCCGTTGTACTTAAATCCTGAGAGTCACAGAGGGTGTGCAGTTAACAAAGAGGGTGTATGCATGCTGTGAGGTCTATATAGGGGTGCTGGTAGTGCCTTTCAAGGTGTCACCACCAGTGGCTGTTTATTTTATTTAAGATAAGGCTGTGTAGCATGATCTTAAATTGTAATTTGGGGAAGAAAAAATGCAGTCTGGAAGACATCTCTAGAAAGCTGTCAATCCTAGTCTTTTTTTAGCCATATAGGTATCTTTTTCATGTATTATTGATTAGATCATATTGGTCTTCAAACTGGATATGCTGCTGTGGAAGCTTTTTTCATCTGACAGCAAAATCATTACAACTAGCATCACAGCCATTACCTTTGCTAGTAGTCAAAGTAGGAAGATAAATTATCAGCTGGAAGTAAAGGCTAGCATTTTGTAGATTTCCAAAGCCCGTGACTGCCTATCCTCTCCAGTTTGTGAGGCCTGGAAGATGAAAGAGATTTTAAAATACTTCTGGTCTTTCTCCTTATGAAGACCGCCTTGAAAATATAGCATGACTTTAAAAAAAAAAATCACTCAGGTGGAAGACAGGTCACAGATTTTTTTTCTGAGAGTTAATAGGTTATTTGTGGTTCTCTGTCAGAAACTTAGATCTGGAGAGAAAAACATAGCTGTATGCCACAAGGTTTGCTGGGAAGGCAATCTGTGATGCTGTCAACCAGAGCAGGAGGCTGTGGCAAACTCCCTAACAGGTATCAGGAAGGATAATCTCAGTATAACACAAGGTGCAGTTTGACCAGGTGGAGCAGAGAGCACTGATGGTAACTACCTGGCTGGCCTATGTGATATAGGTCAAACATTCAAAGGACCTAAAATTGCATTATGTGTTGCATTATGGTGTTATGGTATCACCGCTTACAAGGTTTTCTTGTTCCAAACAGCATTACAGGATAGCTGGAGCTTCTCCTACTATGGAAAAAAAATTAAGGTTTCAGAACCTGTGTTATGTATTGGCAAATTTTGTAGGCATTACACTTTTGGAAGATTTAGGACAAAAATGAAAAGTGCTTCTTTTCTGGCAATAGGGAAAATACTTTCAGTACCAAGCTTTTATTCTGAAACCAGCTATAAGCAGACACATTAAGAACAGCTCATCATTTGTGCTGTGCAGGCTCCTTTTTAGAGACATATATCTTTCCCCTGTGCCTGTGCAACTCATCCCTGCAGGGACTGACCAGCTCCACTTGCTGCTCGTGCAACTACAGGCTGCTCATAGCTGACGCTCAGCTGTAGGGGTTTTTTTCTGAGCCAGACTACCTGCAGGCACTACAGCTGTATCGACCATTGATTCTGTTCTGTGGGTCCCTCTTGCCATCAGTGTTGTTGCTGTCACTGTCTCTTTGCTTCTCCGACTGCTTCTACAAAAGATGCTCTTTAATTGTGGTGGCAGCTAACTGCTGGGAATTTGATAGCCAAACACTGAGATGCCAAAAGAAAATAGGCTATGTTTGAAAATATAAGGTCTCCATCCTAATCCCATGACAGTGTCCTAGCATCAGTGTAGTACTGAAAGGTCGCTGAAAGCCCTAGGCCTTTGTTATTGGCCATACTTTGTTGTCTCTTGAATTTCTTTAAAGTGCTGTCCATTGTTTTCTGCCACTCATTCTTGATGAAGTGTTTTTCTCATTAGCAAGGCAACCCTATGTGTAATCCTGCCTGATTTTCAAGAGAAGATACTCAGCAGCATGGAGCTGAAGCTGCTCCACTCCCGGCATGACTCAGAAGCAGCAGCATGAGTGGTACTACCAATGTTAAATCAAAACTACAGGTAGAGGCAGCACTGTTTGGGGCCTGTTTCAAAACAGTTGTGGTCAAATGACAGGGAAAGGGTAGAGCAGAGAAATTAGCTTTCACATCTAAAACTACAGCTGAAGACAGATACCAGTACCTGCTATGGAACTGAAAGTACTGAAGGCAGAGGAATGCATTTATGTTGTGGACAACATCAACTATAAATCTTAATTCTCTGTGGCATTTAATAGTCTAGAGTTCAGCTCAATATGTAGGCAGCATCTCCTCACCTTTCACTGCTGTTAGCTCAGGCCCTGACTTGTTTGGAGAATTGTCATTTGAAAATATTATGTATGCCAGCAATTATGCCAAACTGTTCTGTCAGTGGAGTGGATCAAGCAGTCAAAATGATGCAGCATTTACAAAGTGCTTAGTTTCTCATTTGCTTACTACAGCGTATGAATAAACATTAAGCCGTGGTCTACTCCGAAGGAAAACTTTCCCACAAATTCTTAACACTTCTAACCTATATTTGGGAAAGGTATTTAACAGTCGTTGGTGGTGTGCAGCTCCAGCTCTGGGGACACACTGCACTTGGAAAGCGTTTATCGGTCTGGGAGACCCTTCTTCACTCTGTTTGCAGTTCAGGATCCCGATGTCTCTCAGGCTTTCCTAACAAAAAAGGGTTTCCTCCCAACAGCGCTGTGGGAAAAACACAGCTCCATTTGAATATTGTCTGTATGGCAGCTTCCTCAGGCTCTACAGCTGACAGCAATCCTGATTAAGGGTTACAGGTTCAAAAAAAATCTCACAGTAGGCAAGGCCCTGCTGACTTTTATTAAAGTTACTCACCTGATGACTACAAAATCAACAGTTGTTTTTCCCATATAAAGACCTGTTTGAGAAAAGGTCTTCAGGAAGAATTGTTTAAATAGCAGCTAAGTATTGGAATTTTTAAAAGAACCTGCTACTCAATTCACACTAAAACAAAGTCGGAATCATTCATTCAAGGATTTTTTTTTTCAATAGAACATTAGGTAGATTAGCAAAACAAAAGCATTCATAGCTCAAGGTCCTTGCTGCCTGTTGTAGCTTTTAAACAAACCCATTTCTGAGTTTTCCCTTTGGACCTTTTTCCCTAGACTGATTAGCCAATGTTTGTTGTCTGTAGTTTTGTAATTTCCACTTCTTGGGAAAAATGCAAATTAAGGCAACTTTATTATCTCGGAGCTTTGTATTTCCGTGAAAAAAAGGCAAAAGGTTTACTGTTAAGGCTATGTGTGAAAAGTCACCTTCTCATATGTAAAGAGCTCAGCCGTCTGTCTTTGTTTTGATGTGGGTGTGGATTAAGCGTTTAACAAAAAGTGTTGGTAAAGTTCACACTACTTAATGCTTTGGTGAAGGCTTACTTAAATACAAACTTTCTAAAATAAAACGTAATTCAAGGCTTCTCAATAAACAAACATATTTTAATTCCTTCTTTAACTCATTGATACTCACCTGGGAGCCTTTGCTTAATTTTAATTCTGTCTACATCAAAAAGATGTCCTGTCTTTTATATGTGAAAGCTTGGATGGTTTTCCCATCCCTAACACTTGTTCTAATAAAAGACATTACCTCTTCCTGCAAACCTTGGTTTATTATATTGCAAAGCATAGCAGAAAGAGTTGAAATTCAAGAGGTTGTTATGGAGAGATTTTCGAATAATATACCAAAAAGATCAGAACGTTTTTAGAGAGGGAGCCAAATACCTGGCAGACATATATAAATAAATAAATAAAAAATTAAAAAGCAGAAGGAAAATAAATCGGATCTAGTTTCATTGTACCAATTTATAGCCTGGTGACCAGACTGAGGTTTGTGTTTTCTGTATTTCTGTTGCATTGAAAATGCAGTTTAT
>VZTE01000262.1:7108117-7132550 GCA_013397775.1 Eulacestoma nigropectus
TTTTATTACAGCAATAACCGTGTTTTTTTTTTTTTTTTTTTTTTTTTTTTTTTTTTTTATATAAGGGATTAATAGTTTTACCAGGAAACTTCTGTGATTTGAAAACTCCCTGGAGAAAAGTTTGGCTTCTTCTTTTGCAGTCAGAGTAAAGTCACTTCCTACATCTGCATGGTTATATCATTCATACATGACAAACAGGGGCAGGTCATCATGACTTGCAATTAAGACACGTTTTTGGGACCCAGGAAGGTCTTATTTTCCAATACCAGCTCTGCAACTGATTTAATGAATAATTGTGGGCAAATAATTTGGTCTTTCTACTTCAGTTGCTGCATTTATAACAACTCACCGCAGATGAGGTTGTGAGTTTTGATTAATGTAAGAATGTTCCTTATGTTAAAAAATGGTTAAAATTTATGCATAGATATTACAGGCAGTATCATTATATACTGGGAACATTTTTGAATGTCAGTGGACTGAGACTTGGGAATACATTCTGAGCTAGAACAGTAAGGAGTTGACAATTTTCCTGTGGGGTTTTTTGCCTTTAATAGGATAGCCAAGCTCATCTTACTCACACTTTTGATATCAATGTGACTGAGGTCTTGTAGGATGGGACTGGTGACTTGCAGAATAAGTTGTGAAGTGTTGCCCATGAGGGTAATTTTCTGCAGGATGCAAAAGAATTCTGTGATTTCTAGCGATGCTAGTAGCAGTTATAGGTGAAAAATATTGTCATAGGGCTGGAAAAACAGGAGCATATACTATTCATTTTGACTTAAAAATATTTCTTTTTTCAAGTTAATATCCATTATTTCTAACAAGAAATAACATTCCATAGTTCTTTGCTTTAAAAATAGATTTGTAGGGGTAATGGGAATAGTCAGGTTTTCCATGTTCACCAGGCTAAACCTAGCTGCCTAATTGCATACTACAGCATCCAAACTGTAGAACTGATAAAAAAGCCCCCCAAACAAACAACAGACTTCTCTTTGCAACTAGCTTACCCTGAGGCATTTAAAATGTATCTTTGTAGAGTCTACTAAAGCAAACACTTCAGCCGGTTAGTAATTTCCATGAGTAATTAACTGTTAACAGTGTTCTCTGGAAAAGCGTGACATTTTGTTAATGTTCTACAGGAACATATAAATATAACCAAGGGAGAAGTTTGTTGTGAGCATCACAAAGATAGATGACACAGAAGAACTAGGGGAGATTGTAATGTGGGAGAAAAGGAAGGAAGATTATTTCCTGGCATTCACCTTTATGGTCTCAAATCTTGTGGTAGCATCTCTCCTCCAACCCGTGAAGAAATATAGGAGTCTGACTCCCGTAAATTTAGTGAGTTTGTAATAAAGATGTCTTCTGTAGACAGCATTTTTTGTTAAAAGCAGTGTTTCTCTTGAGTTTTCAGAAGCAATTGCCTTTTCCAGGTGGGTGATTTCCATTTCACTTACCCAGCACAGAATTACTATTTTGCTGGCTTGGTGAAAACTCTGTGGTAACTGAAAGTAATATTCCCATTTTGTTTTTCAGATTCTAACCGGGGCCTTTTTAAAAGGATATTCTTCTGCTAAGAAAAGGGAAATGATTATGACAAAGTGATACAAATCTCATAGATATGAGTGCCAGGCCACTGTCTGACATATTCCCAGCAGGACACTGATCCCATGTGTATTTCAGTCTTGCACTTCTTTTGGGCCAGAGTATCACTTCTCCAGGGAGGTCTGCCTAATATTTGAAGAAGCTTTAAAGAGGGAGAGAAAATAATATGCATATCCTGGGAGAGGAGAGAAGAGAAGTGGGAAGACAGAAGAGGGAAAGGCAGCTGACTGGAGAGCATATGGCAGTAGATAGCATAGGAAGTTGAAACTGGGGAATAATGTGGCTCACAGAAAAAGCCTTTGCTTTCAAGAGCATCCAAAACACTGCCTCCTTCTCCTCCTCTGTGCCCTTCCCTCTCCTGGCCTGGGGTGAGCCACGCTGCTGCCATGGCAGCCCAGTGGTTCTTCCTTTCCTGCCGGAGCCCAGGCTCACCGGTTTGGGCACGGCAGCTGTGGAAGGCAGCTCTGAAGGGCCAGGCTGTAGGGCAAGAGGTGGTTGTCTCAGGAGGTGCCTTAGCAAGCAGAAGATGCAGGTATTAAGGAAATGAAGAGAAGGGCCCAGAGGCAGTGCTTTGATGAGGCTCTGAGGAGTGCAGAGAACCAGCTAGAGATGCTGGGGGCTCCTGCTTTAACATGGGCAGCAGGATTGCCTGGATGAAGCCTGCACATACACTGCTATGTATTTTTTCATGTAAAGACTTGGGGCAGGGAGAACAGAAGGTGGGCACTGTTCCACTCGAAGAACTGGGGCACCTGGGCTGGTACAGGAAAGGAAGTGCAGATGGGAATAAACAGGAATGGAACAAAGAAGGATGACAAAAGGGCTGAAAATGTGAACAATACTTTTAAAAAACAAATAGGAGTTGGAAAACTTCCCAAAGCTGAACTGGTTGTTACTTAAAAACTGGTTGTATCGGACTTGAATTCTTTTTCTCTTGCTTTAGCAGCTTGTGAAGACTGTTTTGGGAAGCAAGGCTGGAGACTGGTCCATAGTTACCTTAACTGAAAAGTGGAACATGTCTCTGGCTAGCTAGGGATGGAAGAATTTCCTGTGTCTTTGCTTCTCCAGAAATTATGTCCGGTCATTTTAAGTACTTTGACATAAAACCTTTCATGTAAGCAATGTGTCCTGCTGCCCAATATTAGCAATGGCTTTGTCTTGATTGCAGGTTTGTCTTTTTGTGATATGAAGTGGTTAGGAAATACACCCCCCTTCTTGTGAGGCAGCTCAGCGAACAAATGTAGCTTTTTGGAATACCTGACAAGACCTGCATTTGTGTTACTTAAAACAGATCAAATATCCCATCTGCTTCAGTGGGCTACTGTGGTGTGGGAGCAACAGTCAGTGGCAGGAGCAGAGGAAAACTTAATGCCAGTGTTTCTGCAAAATCCATGTAGTTCTGTGAATCTGTATCATTTAGGATCCCAAATTACTATTCTACAGTGGCTATGTTAGATTATTTACAAGTTCCTCAAAATTCTTCCCTTTTACTGGCATCAGTTTCTTTTGAATTTGCAAATTGCTTTTCTCACCTTCCCTGATCACTTTCTAATGCCATCTTTCTCATTGACTGTGCCTGAGGATGCAAAAGCATGACTCAGTGCCTTATCACCTGTTTATTGCTAAAGTCAGCATATGAGCCTCTGGAATCCCTCACTCTTCAGATGTGCTTGTCTAGGCTTGGATAAAATATTAATTTTTGAGAACGTGTTAGCTAGCTTCAGCCTAATTATCTAATCCCCTGAACATGCCAATGAAATTAGCCTTGTCAGTATCTGAAATTTAGACGTTCACTCACCAACAAGCAACAAAATAACCATTCTATTATTGCACTGAAGGCAAAACTTGAGTAGTTTGGGGCAGGTGATAAAAAGAAAAGGGAGAATCCTACATCGTAATGGGCGCTGCACAGTAGAAAGATAATTATTGGAAACTAACTCTGCCTTCCATGGCCCTCAAATGTGTGTTGTGCCCCCACTTTTGAATCACTTCTGATATATGTTGCATGCTTTTACACTCTTTGTTCAGACTACTTGCCCAGCAAAAGACTAGACACCTCCTTTTTTAACCTGGATCCCTTTTCTCCTCGATTGGTGATTTGAACTGGCCTAGGAAACGGGTCTGACAAGCTCTGAGGAGCACAGCAGGTAAAGAGAGTGATCACACTGCTATGAGAAGAGTGGGGAGACCAGGTGAGCAGTAGTGGTGAGCTGGAACTTCATTTCCACCAACTGAACATTTTGGGAAGGTTTAACAAAGAAAAGTTGTTCTGACAGCAATGAAGTCCACAGATGAGTTGATCACTCTGTTTCAAGACCTGCTCCTGAACTGAACCCTGTTCTCATGTGTCTTCAAAAGGCAGTAGGTTGAGCTGCTAGTTTTCTTGCCTGGCCATCTTGATTTGGCTTGAATATGTTTTGAGCTCCATTGAACTTTTTTCTTCAGAGGAACAGAAATCAAGGGATCTCCAAATATTATTGAACTGTGGCACCAAAATGAGACATTGCTCACAGTTAATTGGGCAGGTCTGTGACTTTATCTCCTCCCTACTGCTGAACTAGTTAACGGTGTTGACATGTAAATTATCTTTACTGTTGATTTAATAAAGAGCAGAAATTGTGTCTCCCAAACAGGTACAGTCCACCCAAGGAACCATTACACAAATACCCCAAGACTTGCTCCCAGCTACTTGGTTGCTTAATTACATGCCCCACCTCTTCCTTATCAGACCAGGAACCCTATTTCATCAGCAGCAAAACTGTATCACAGACACAACATAGCCAGCAGCGTTCCTCGGATAACTACAATCCCTTCACCTCACATGCACTGCCAAAACACTGCTGGCCAACTCATCGTCAGGGTACACAGCTCTCACAGTGGACAGAGCAGTGGTAGGCAGAACCTGCCTAGCACAGTGCAGATTTCACCAGGGCTGGGATATTTGGACATGGCAGAATTGCCATCTCCATGGCTCACACACTTTCCAGTCGTATTTGTCAGCCCAGCGACCCTGGTAATCAAAACTGACAACAGCAATGGGAAAGAACCTCTGACACTATTTTACTTCTGTGTCTGTCCCAGTCAGGTGAACAACTACCTGCCTTTGGGCTCCTTTGGTGCTTCTGGAGCCAGTTTAACTGGTTTGGATCTGGCATGGTCTGCTCTGCCAAAGCCAATAATGCCTGGGGCACCCAGGACAGCCTGCTGTGCCTGTTGGTAGTGCAGAGGGTGCTTCGCTCTTGCTCAGTAGCTTTACTATTCCATGCTGGATGATCTTCTTAAGGAGGTTGCTACAGATTTGGATGCCATTGATTGTTTTGTGACTATTTGGGTGAGTTCTGGAACTGTTTTAAACCTTGGCTTGTTTAAAAATACAAAATGCTTGCATAAATAATGAAGTGGATGGAGAATTTCTGTTTCTTAGAACTATCTGCTATCATAGACTTTAACACAGAAATCAATTGCCTGTGTTCTGGCACAATGCAGGAAGATGCTCAAGGATGGGAATATGCCGGGGGGAAAGCGAAAAGAACAGTGGGGATCTCTGTAAGGAAAAAGTCTGCAAATATCTGTTTAACTATGGCCTCGGTCAGATGAGCATATCACACTACCTGTGTACCTTTGCTGTGAACCAGAGAAGGGAATGAAGTGCCTTTAGTTCTTTTTCTTTCTTACAGCTTGATTAGATGCCGTATTCCCTTTCTCAGACACAGCTGTGCACACTGGCACAAGGGAGAGGGTGCTGTAAGTGAAATGTGGACAGGTATAAACTGTGTGTGTGTGAGGGGGAAATTACGGTGTTCAGCTACACAATATGCCAGTATTACTGCTGAAACTACAGCCTGAGGCACTACCTCCCCCCAAAAATAAAAGGGGGCAGCTGGAATATTTTTATTGTTCCTAAGTTTGGATGTCCACTTTGCAGCATAGCCCCACAAAGTGGCAAAGCTGAAGGAAACAGGATGCAGCAGCTTGAGGTCAGGACAAACAGAAGGGGGATGCTGGGAGTTCCTGCAGCCACAGTGTCTGCACAGGGAACCACAGCCTTGGGACTTCTGGCAAGCTGATGGAGTAATTTATATGAAGGCTTGGACAGTAACTCAGCACAAATGAAGTTGTAGGTGTAATGATGTTTTGAATCAAAACAAACTAGTTCAAAATTTAAATCAATAACAAGTGCTTAAAGCTATCATTCAGGAGAGAACTACTACTGGCATAATGGTCCACAGTTTTGAAATGCAGATCAGCAAACCTCTCTGTAGGCCATTTGTTGGGCTTCCTGTGAGAGTATATGTGGCTCCTGAGATAGGGCTTTGATGCAAAATGTGTATCAGCATATTCTTAACTGTAGGTATGTGAAGTCTTGTTTATCTGCATGGCTGAAATGAGCCATAGGATGTTGTTTCACAACCCTTTTAGCTGACATAAGCCAGCACTGCTGCCCAAAACAGTGCAAGAGTGAAGTTAGAAGATCCAGTTGAGCCAAACTAACAGGTCATTGCTGCTGATAGGGGGAGGTTCTTCTGTCCTTCTCCTCAGCCTGTCTCCCTGCTGCTGGCCATGCACTCCTTCCACTTCTCTTGCCCTGGCTCTGTATTCCTCTGATCCTTCAGTGAGCTGTTCCAGCTCCCGTGCAGTTAAAACATAACAACAGTTGCCCCCTGGTTTAATGAGCTGATCACTGCAAGGTCACTTGGACTTTAGGGATGCACAGGCAAGAAGGACCTGGCTCCATAGCTGCAGACAGGTGTAGAGGAGGGGGAAGGAGGGTGTGGGACTGATGTTTTTGGCAGCAGCAAGCTAGTAAATCAGCTTGGCTGCCTCTTCTAGCTGCAAGCAAAGCTACCCCTGCTGCAGTCCCACACAGCTCTTGGTTTTTTCTTCCCTCTCTCCTTGTGCCAGCACCAGCACTTGCACAGCCAGCTGATGAACTGTGCCAGGCACCAAAGCCAAACCAGCCAAACCATTGCTCAGCTCTAAACAAGATCAGCTTCACAGATGAGTGGCAAGGGGGCAGGAAGAGTGGGGCATGGGACTGGAAGGGAAAAGATGCTAGGGTTTTATTTCAGCAGCAGAGGCTGCTTAAGGTGTTGGTGAAAGTACATCCCTGCAGGCCTGCTACTGTGGTTAAGTCCTAGAAAATGAGACATAGCCGAGTTTCCAGAGCAGATTTGCATGAAGCTCAGAGGGTAAAGGCAGTGGATTCCTCTGTTTCACATTTTGCCTGCTGACTTCTTCCAGGGGGTAACTTGACCTGGTTATCCATCTCAGGCAATCCCAAATTGCTCCTCCTATTAAAAATCACCCTGTGATTTAGTAAGGAGTGTGTAAATGAATCACTTTGTCAAAGTGGAAAAAAATACACTGCCTTTCACTTTTTGAACAACATCTGACCTGTTTGTTTGCTAGATATTTGTTTTAAAACATAATAACCGTTATTACTGCTGAGACAAACACAGTACAATGCCAAAAGCTAAACTGGATTCACTGTTGATTTTGCATTTTTGAGTTCCAGTTACCCAGGCTGTCTGTTTTCAGTTCCAAATCATCACAAAACAACCAGATTTAACTTCTCAAGAAATGTTGGATTTACTTGAAAGAACTTCATAGATATTAAGAGGTTGTTGGATGTGTTTTAGTGTTGGCTATAATGGCTGAAGCTTAAAATGAATTTTAGATTACACAAGTCTAAGACGCGTAGAGCCAAAAATGGAAAAGCTGGACTGACGCTGTGAGTGTAGCCCACACACGGGCTGCAGGGCTGAATCCACAATCACACTTTTCCTCAAGATTAGCCCCGATAAGCTGCCCCGCAGAATGCTCATAATGTGACTGGGGTTGGAGGAGGAATGGTGCAACAGCTGGGCCCTTGAAAGAAACATCTGTATGGCTGTAACCTGCAGGGATGTCCTGGTGGGCTGCAGGGAGAGACAGTAATGGTGAGGTGGAGGGTGAGAGGCTACACTGAGGCTGCCACCAAACACGACCTTCAGGGAAACCTCACTCCAGCTGTGGCCTTGTTTACGCGCATTTAGGGCAACTACTTTTTTATTTGATTGGGAAAAACCCCCTCGCTTTTCCACATTACAGAATCTGTACTGCATTGCTTGCACTTTTAAAAAGCTCTTTATTCTTTGTTTTATGACAGTGTTTAGCTGGCTGTTATTAGCTAGGTATGCTATTTTAATGTGCAGGAATTTTCTTTTATCTATTTTCTTTCTATCTACCTGTGAAAGTGAATTGAGCTTCTGCTGCAATTCCTGCAGGACACTGAAATTTGCTTTCTGTATACATATACACACAAGCAGCTTCAGTATTCATGGGGAAAAAACAAGGGTCAAGAAAAAGGATGAATAAAATTAATTTGAAAATCTGAATTCACTTTAGACTTGTAATTTTTTTTTTTGTGCTGCAATTACGCTTCTGTGTTCTCCTGCTCTAAGTAACCTGCTCCATTAACTGAATGTGTGTGTTTTCAAATTAACCCTTGGAATGACAGACTAGATGAGATCAGAGTATTTTAAAGATGTATTTTATGAGTCGGAGCTATAGATATCACCAAATGCAAGAAATTATTATAAATCAGTCAAAACTTGGGGCAAGTAAGCCCAAATCCAAAATATTCATTCCACGAGCATTTCATTTAGTGTCAGCTTGAGCCAGGTTGGCCATGTACGCAGATGTTTAGCATGCTATAAAATGCTTTTAGGAACAGGCCGTCTTTGGGCAAAGTCCACTATCTGGTAAGAAGCAAGAAGAGGAGAACTTTTTCACTCCAGAAAGAAATATCAAGAGGCAGGACCATATTACCACATTACTCCTGATAGTGATGAACATCATACTTCATAATATTAGAGCTATTTAGGAAGCATCTCCTTCAAAGCAGCAGTCTTTTTCAGTCATCTAAACCAATCTTGCTGCTGCAGCCCTTCTTTTGCACTAGTGCTGACATCTGTCTGAGCTGCCCTGTTATGCTAATCCAGCAGAATGTAAATGCATCGTTTTGTGCCACATAAGGAGTATCTCTATTACTATTAACACCTGTCACCACTACTCTTGCTTACCTTGTGTCTACAATCCCCTTCTCTATTCTTCTTGCTAAATGAAAATGTTATTTGGACAAGGGAGAACAGTTTTAAACTAAAAGAACAGAGATTTAGATTAGATGTTAGGAAGAAATTCTTTACTGTGAGGGTGGTGAGGCACTGGCACAGGTTGCCCAGAGCTGTGGACGCCCCATCCCTGGAAGTGTTCAAGGCCAGGTTGGATGGGGCCCTGAGCAGCCTGATCCAGTGGGAGGTGTCCCTGCTCATGGCAGGGCGGTTGGAATGAGATGATCTTTAAGGTCCCTTCCAACCCAAGCCTTTCTATGATTACGTGATTTCTATGATTCTATTATTTCATTTCTGCAAGGTTCAAGTTATATTGGTGGCTCTCCAGAGGAAATCAGACAGCATTTCTTCATCTTGCCTAATGACTATAAATTAAAATTTACTTTGTTTTGTTTATGTTTTTTCATGCATATATTTGTTTGATATTGGTTACCTATTTATGGCTTTATGTCCTTAAATTTCTTAGTAAATTCAAATTGCATCAATTTGCACTGCCCATTTGAAATTTCACCTTTTTTTCCTAACCTAAAAGTAGTTTTATACTACGATAAAGATTTAAAAAATACTATTTTTTTAATTAATTAAAAGTTCCACTATTCAAAATGAGGGCAAGTGTTACCGCATTTTTATTTGGTTGAGCTTTTTTATACACACTCAGAACATAATTTAAGAACAACTCCCATATTTTACAAGCATGGGGCAATAACATACAAATACCCCACTGATACCTGAAAATTTAGAACCATATTATTCAAGACTGTTATACTTCAGGGATTTTAGTACTTTGTGTCATGCATGCTGCTGAAATAAAGGCATGTTACACCTATGCAATTTCATCACCTTGTCATTTAGACTGGACCGTAACATAACCTGAGATGATGCAGGCAGGGAAAATACAACATACCACTCATTTCACTAACTCACATGCAACATGCTGAAAAATGTTCTTACTCCTTGTGAATAACCCTGTCATACCCATTTCTATAAGGCTTCACAGCTTAGTCCTTGGAAGTTGCTAGTGAGGTTGAAAACGATGAAGAATGATGAAAATACCATATGAACTAAACTGTGAATCTGTCTGTCCTCTCTCAATCTGTTCCCACTGTTGCTTTCCCTCACACATGGTGTTGTAAGGCAATTAATAAAAATTGAGATTATTCATTTTGCTCATCCCAGAAGTATGAAGTTTCATGTATGTATGCCAAACTTATTGTCTCATATATACCGTAGTTCATGTTTATCCATGTTTGGACGTTTCAGAGAGTTCATCAGAGGAAAACAGATGTCGTTTTTCCATTTCGCAATAGAGCAGACACGACGTTAGTCCAATATTATACCTGTGTCCCCTTGTAATATCTTTGTTAGTTTAAAGACTCTAAGTCCCTCTGGGAGTGTCACAAATCCATATAATGTCCCTTTGTGCTAGATTTTTGTGTTTCTATCTCTGATTTAGGAGACAGATGTGAAAAAGCATATGATGCCAGATAACTCCCTAGTAACCACACAGCTGCAGATGTTGAAGAGAGCAAGTTGTTCTGGCTAAGGTCAATATTAATTTGTGCTCAAAACTTTCCATCCAGACACGCCATTTTATGATGGTATAATATATCTTAATGTTATTTTGGACTGATCCCTCCCACATTGATCAAACTGTTTCCCCATCTGTGGCCTCTTCTAGCATAAAGTTGCTTTTCCTGGGCAAGGAGAGTAATCTTAATTCACAGACAAAAGCAAGACTAGGTTAAAAAAGTCTCAAGACAGCAGAATTTCAAGGCTTTATGATTTTTTATATCTATCAGAGTTTGCAACTTGTAACTAGTTTCCTCTCCACCTTCATCTTGTTATTTCTGCTCGGAAGGGCAAAACAATCAACAGAAAGTAAGTTCTAGTTTTCTTTTGTCACTGGCCAAATTCTGAATGCTCATGTCTCTTTTTCTCTTCCCTCTGATCGGTCTTAAAATCATTACCAAATTCCCATTCTGCTATGACCCCAGGTTTGGCAGAACCACATGTTGAACTCTGTTTAATATAAACAGACAGTACAAAATAAAAGATCTGCTTTGCAGTCAATTTGCATTAGCTAGTGGTCATTCACAGTAGGGTAATGCGGTTGCATAATGCTTTAAAATTTGGGGTGGGCTGGGTAACCATGCACTTTTAAAAGCTATTTCTAAACTATAAACTTATCTCATTTAGCTTGGACAACTGCCTTTCCCATAAAAGAGAAAGTTAGTTTTAAATTTTTAAAGTATATTTTAAAAGATTCTATGTTAGTGAAGGTCATTCAAAAGTCTTAGCGTCCCTTCTGGCATCCTTCTGAGTTTAGTAGGAGTCTTCCCACCTTTGTCAAACACCACTGGGTGTTGAAAAATAACAAGCATCCCACCTTCAGTGGGAAGGCTTCAAACACAACACGGAATGTTGTAGGCATTTGCCTTTTTGCTGTCCACCAGCCAGCAAAGTTATAGAGCTGCCCTAACTTGGCACTTTTAGCAGTTCTTACTAGTTCCAGCTCAGCATCATGGTCTTGAAGCTGAAGGGCTTCGGAGCATGGAGTAGGAGCAATTTTCATCTGCACAAAACAGGTTGTTTAGCTGCACCTACAAAAGATCACCCTACATACACATTGTCCAATGTTGAATGGATCTATGAGATTAGGCCAGTATCCCAGCAAATGATCTACTGGCTCTGGGAGTAGAGCAAGAGGAATTCATCTGGAAAGGAATTGATTCAGGTTTGGAAAAGAGTAACAGAGGAAATGTCATAACCTACTGAAGCAGGCTAAGAATGGCACCAGCACTACAGTTCTCCTTGGCATTATTACACAGAAATTATTTATGCCTTGAGACAAATACCTGTCTTGTAACATATGCCCTAAATCTTTCCTCACGTGGCACATAAACACCAGGTTCCTCACTGGAGAATCTCAGTATTGGCCCATGGTCATGACTGGGGACAGACTTTTAATAGGACCTGTAGCAGTACGACAAGGGATAAAGGTCTTAAACTAAAAGGGGGTAGTTTCAGACTAGATCTACGGAAGACATTTTTGTGAGGGTAGTAGAGCACTGGGAATGATTGCCCAGAGACCTGGTGGATGCCCCATCCCTGGAAATGTTCAAGGTCAGGTTGGATGAGGCTCTGTACAACATGATTTGGTTGAAGATGTCCCTGCTCACTGCTGGGAGGTTGGAGTAGACGGCCTTTAAAGATTCCTTCTAACCCAATCCATTCTGTGGTTCTATGATTTGTGTCACAACACACAGTATTGTGTTGTTCATGCCTGGTTTTGGAAACAGCTATTTTTTTTCTGCTGCTTACCAATTTTGCCTGCAGGTTTTCCTCCACCTGCAACAAAGGTTCAGTGTTTGCATTTAAGGCAGTGCCAGAGGATTTTTTTTTTCTTCCTTGTAGCCACTTGCACTGGAAACAAAAAGACAGTCAGAGGAAAAATGTATGGTTTCAAAGAAAAAAAAAAAAACCAAAACCAAAAAAATCTTGTTTTTGCAAAATTCAGATCTGGGGGCAAAATATGAGTAGACTGTTATTGTTTGTAATTCAGTGACCAGGGGTCTGGCCAAAGCATGCCAACAGTTCCCCCTCAGCTAGTGTGTCTGTGTTTCCCCCCGCGGTGAAAGGCAAAGTGGGAGCCTGATGAATGCATCTGTCTAAGATAAGGCTGTAACGTAGCTGGGTTGCACATCCAGGAGTTTGGGAGCATTCTGGGTGCTTAAGTTAAGGTATAGTTACTGTGATCTTTAGTAACAATAAACTAGCATGTTACTTGAGTGGGTTTAGTGTGGGACTTTGCTGTTTATCTGGTATTTGTGCTATCAGAGACACATTCAAGACACTCCCTAGATCCTGCCTTTGTTAGTGTGTCTCTACTGCTTATGCCAGTGGTGTGTTCTATTCTGAGAGGTGTTACTTTGTCAATATACACTGCCCCTTAAAATCACTCTTATTTATTGCCTACAGCACACATGTAATACCCATCTCGAGCAATTTGCAGATGATCTCTTGGAAATGCTGCCAAAATTCCAGGAAGGCTTCATGATGGTTCCCTTTACTTGCTGGATAGAGTGTTTAGTGGCGAGCTCATTTCATGAATGCTTGCCATGTTTGTTCAGCTGTGCACCTGCTTTGGAAAGAAATTTGCAGTGAAGCCTGCTGCTGCCTTCACAAGGCAGAGCAGGCTAACCCCAGGCGCAGGATCGCACCAGGCAGCAGAAATTCCAGTTACCGGGTTTTGCAGATGCCAGATCCTAAGCTGCAGCTCTCCAGCGCTAAGCTGCGGCGTGCCATGGATCTCATGCCAGAATCAAGGTTGCCTGTTCGTAGTATAGACATGTCTTTCATGTTTGAAATTATGTCTAAGGAAGAACCGGAGATAAGACAGATATTGGCAAAGGGAGAGAGGAGAAAGGAATTTCTACATTTATTAGTCACGTTATTGAAGAAAGAGGGAAGATTTTATCATGCCTGTCTTGCTGAAAGCAAGGCTCTGGGTTCACAAGATCTGCTGGTTGGAGTGTGTAACCGAGTCTGCTTTCCTACAGGTTGATGCTAGAAGGTTACCACTGCTTTCCTCACAAAAAGGGGAAAAAAGTTCTGTCAGCAGGGCGTGCGCTGCATGTGTGCCTCTGTAGGCATAGCCAGTAGGTGAGAATTAAGCTGGCCTGTTTTCTAACCTTACTAAAATGTGTGTGTGGTGGGGGGAAACACGGGACTAATCCCCACAGGGATGGAAGGAGAGCTATGGGATGCCCGCTCTGCTAGCCCAGCCAGATGAAAGGGTTGAAGTCCTCCCAGCTACCCACTGCTCGGTAAACAGGTACCTGCTGATCAAAGCACTTACCACAAATGAAATAAAGAATAATGGTGTGAAGAGAGCTACCGCATTCCTACCTATGGAAATCCCTTTAATGGACAAAAAGAAAGACTGACTAACTCATGGGTTTTTGCTGTTTCACTGGTGAGAGGAGCATGGTCCCTTTAAAAGCCTTGGCCTCCTTTTCTAAACGCTGTTGCTGAGCTGTGCCCCACCCCTGCATAAGCAACACCTGCATACCTGCAGGGTACTGTCTTCTAGATAGCTTGTACACCTTAATAATACGTGGTGGTGGAGTGGTCTGGGTTTGGGATGTTTCTCTATCCAGCCTATTAATGTAAGGACGCTGAGGTAGCATCTGCCAGATCCCCGGTGATGTAATAACATACAGTGCTCCTAATATCCTTTTTACAGCATTTGTGTTCTTGGTAGCCACTGAGCTGAGGAGTTTTAAAAGGAAAAAAAGGCACACACAGGCACCTCCCTCCAAGATAAACTCAAATGGCAAATCCTAGCAAGCAGACTACAAAACAATTCCAGATGATGTGGGAGCTGTGCTCCACAGTTTTCTCAGCAAATCAATAGTGTTCCAGTTTCTCAGTGCTGACTGACTGCTTATGACATATGTTAAGCTGAACTGGGGTATGTGCAATTGCTCTGGATACAGAAATGCATAACGTGTCCAGGAATGCTCAAAGTACAGATCCTATGTGGTCTGAGGAAGCCTGATGGCTTTTAAGGAGGAATGAGGCATTTGGGAGTGATATTCGAGGCTTCCAGAAATCTTTCTCAGCACGCTGTGTATATGTGCATTGCTCTGAGAAGAAATAGCTAACTTGCAGAAAAAATGTAAGTGGAGTAAATAAGATACTTTTTTGATGGAATTAATGAGGTCTTCATTGTGTGGGAAGGAGAGAGAGAAAGAACAAAATTTTAGGGATGAGATCAGGGAGGTAAATACACAGAGAAGAATACTTTCAGAGCATAAACACAATGTAAGCTGCAGAAAGAGGCATAGAAGAAACAAATATGGGGCTTACTGGGTTAGGACAACAGGAGTCAGAGAGATGGTTGGCAGGGAAAAAAATTAAGCCATGTGCATGCCCACCAGAAAGAGCTGCACAAATATCAGCCATGCTGCCCAGGACCAAAGAGCAAGTGCAATGTTTCAGTGTGTGTTTGTATAGTGTATAACACATGCAATTTCACTCCTGATTACTAGTAAAAGACAGCATATACACAATCAAGAATTATCACATAAAAGCCTCAGTAGGAAACACAAGACAAGGGGTTGGCAAACCACTGGCTGACCTAGTCTGTCACTCCTTGTTTTGTTCCCAGTTACTCATTGTAGAACTAATTAGTGGCAAATTGCAGAACTGAGGTCATTAAGACTTAGAACTCCTTGCATCTTCTCCACCTAATTTTAAAACCAACTAGAGCGCTTTGGTATGTTTCCTTTTTGTAGGCAATGCCACTGCATTCAACCCCCCCTCACCCTTTATTTTAGCATTTGCACGTGGTCACTGCCATTAGTAGGGCTTCTTTAAACGCAGCACACTGGCTGGAGATCTCCCAGTGTAGGGACACTGACGTTCTTTCCTCTGGACCAGAGTCATTCCCTGGAGTAGGTGGGAGCAGTACCCAGATTCTGCCCCACATGGTTCACATCAAAAGGACCTTACTTGGCTGTTGATGGAAAACTGAGCTGCACTAGGAAAAACTTCCAGGATGACAGACAGCTCTGGAAAATCCAATCAGCTGTAAAGAGAAACACGCTGCATTCAGCTGTCTCCGTACTGATAATGAGCATTTACAATCCCGAGATCCTGACAACTGCACCATGCAGGGGTAATTGTCTGTTATAAATGACACTGGAGTAAGGAAGAGACCAGTGATCTGTCCTTAACATGATTATACACCACAAACCAACAATAAGGCAGGCATTGCTCCTCTGATTCACTTTCAGCAAAGATGAATGACCATAAGGCAAAGAAAAACAAAAGTCAAAACAAAGCACGTAATATGTGGATGTTTTCAGCCTAAAGAAATCTAGAAATTAATTCTTTTGTAGACTGATAAACTGATACATCTGAGCAATGCAATCACAGAGAGAATGCAAGCTTTATAAATTCATTTTGGCCTTAGCATTCACTCTGCAGCATCCTGCACCACACAGCATGCAGGAGGTGTTCTGCTGAGAGGGCAACTGGAGAGCAGAGTGAGTCCTGACCAGTTGAAAATACCAAAATCCACGAGGATCATATTTCTGTTTAGCCCATCATGTAATTTCAGTGTCCTGGCTAAATTTCAGTTTGATTAGTTACATTCTGACTACTTAATTTCTCAAGCAACATACTTGTCATCATCTTTGATTATTTGGAGATAAAAATTTGCATGGTTTTTTGAGCATAATAGTTACCCATAAAATTCTACTATTATACTGTATTTTTCAGACAAAGAAAAATATACAGAATTGTAACCAAGGAGCTTAAAATCATCATAAAAATGAAACCACATTAGACCGGCGTCTGGGCAAATGAGTTGAGGTAAAGATTGTTAGGTGGGAGTGTGAATGGATGGGAAATGTGAATGTAAAGGAAAATGAATGTATCTGTAAAGGGACAGATTATATAATTTGCTTTATTTTGCATGTGTCTTGCTCGAAAGTTCTCATGGTGTTTGCAGTCTTAGAGGAATTTAAATTTCTTGGGTTTGGTGCCCTAGTATTGAAAAGCTTTAAAATGGGATTTTGCAGAGAGAAGGCTAGCAGGTTGTACTAGGATCATAGAAACCAAACAAGCTCCTTTTCTCCATTTATGTTGCCTCTGAAAATGTCATGTCCACAAGCAAAGACAAGAATGATTTATTTAATTAATCACAAGGCATGACTGTAATTTTATTTCTTGTCTGAAAAATGAGAAATGTGGTTCCAGCAGTACAGTGCCCCTTCTGCGTAACAGACCAGGGACCTGTTTGGGTACCTCAGACGTCTGGGAATCTAGCCTAAAATCGGGACCGTGCCTTAGGAGCTCTGTCAGATGAATCCTCAATCTGAATCCTGAACTGTTTCTTACAGTATCCATGTTTTCCCTAGAGTGTATCTCATCTGAACACTGACCAACCTTGACCTATTTTGTGCAAGATTTGATTAGATCACAGTGCAAGCCTGCCTAACTGCAGGCCATAAATTGCAATCCTCCATCTGGTCGCTCTCTGCCAAGCGAATATGGTCCATCAGCGCTGTCTCCCAGGTACTGCGAGCTTGGCCACGTGAGCAGGGTGGAGCAGCTGTAGGGTCCCCCAAGATGTAGGGTTCATGTTCTGTGCAACTGGACATTGTAGCAGCTGGACCAGCTGGGCACTGACTGTGAGGCCTCTTTGACTGCAGGTTTTCAGAGAGAATAAGGCAGCGTTGCTATCCCTCGCTATGTGAAGTTTTCTTCTGGGGCTTTCTGTGGTGATGTCCATACTGAACGTTTGATCCTTGTCTGTAAATATGATACTTTTAGACATCCAGATAAAATGCTTTACGTTGAAAGCTACTAGTTGACTGAAGAGGCAAATGTGTGCAGGATTTATCTTTTTTTCATTTTCACCCCCTTTCTAAAGAGCCACTGACTGTGGTATTTAAAGCCATGTAGTCTTTTCCCTTCTCTCTGACACCTCCAACAACAGCAGGATCTCTGTCTGTGCATAGGGTGCTTGGGTCCTTTAAACTACATTATTAGTGGACTGAGATCATCACTTGTAATTCACGTTGCCCACTACTTTCCCCATTGAGACTATATTGATTTTATGTGTTTAGAACACCATCAGATGTTAATTGTCCTTGGTGTGTGCTTTGGGCAGAGTATATGTAGAAAATGTCAGTGAAACAGCTTAAGTATATCTGAAAACAGGATAAAAATTAATGCATTTATTTGTCAGGGCTGAAAATACTAGAGTTTTTTTTTTTTTTTTTTTGAGAAGCTCTAGTGGTCCTGTTCACTCAAGAAGAGAGCATAAATTTGGCAGGGAAAGGAAAGATGAATTTTGTGTGGAGATATGAGCTGTGAGTTGCAAGCCAGTCTTAGTTTTGCAACTAAATATTGCAAAACCAGTGTTCATAATGGCTAGCTCCAGCATGAACCTAGGGAGAAGACAAAATTAACTTCCCATTATTTAACCACTATTTGTTCTGTTCACTGAATAAGGCAGGGTCTTTAGGAAGGAGCACTCAATTAAAGACAGGTACCAGGATGCACTCAAACTGAGTGCTTAACTAAGATTATACTAGCAACACTAACTTTGGTTGCAACTTTCAAGTGTTTAACTTAATTTTTTTTTAAATTTTTACTTATAGAGAGGATTTACCGATGTGATTTGTGTAACATTGTACGAAATGTGGAGAGTTTTTATTTAAACGCTGCTCAAGCCTGTTTGTCAAAAATTTGACTATTTTGGGTCAAGCAAGAAAAGGGTGGCATTTAAAATTGGTCTAAAAGCTTTTGTCATGTGGGCAACCTTTTCCAACACTTTGTGGGACTGCCAGGTTCTCTGAAACTTACAAGGTAATTTCCTCCCCAAAGTGCAAACGGAAACTAATGTAACACACATACATTCATTGTCGGGGCTGTCTGTTATTGAGAACTCACTAAGAGCCCATTGCCTCGTGATGACTAATTAAACACTGATTTACTTACTCTCCAAAGTTCAGTTTCTTCCACGCCTTAAGCAAAGAGCAAAGGAAAACTCTGGAGAATACAGGAAAGAAAAAACCCATGGGAATGCAGGCATACCCAGTGCCGAGCTATCAGCTTCTTTTAAGCCAGATGAGACTCACTCTGTCTTTTGAAGAGTAATTTAATAATTTTTGGTGGGATCCTTGCAATTCTCTGGCCTCTGGTTGGTTCATGAACAGCAGAAGAGCAACAGATTTTTTTTCTTTTTACCATGTAGTGCAATGTCTGACAGCTGCCTTTTCTAATATGCAGTGATCACATCAGCTCACTGAATTTCTCAGTCCAGTCACACATTCTCCTTGTCTTCTGTTACTCACCAGTGAGTCCTGCTCGTATGGTTAGTGCAGTTCCAAAACCATCTTTGCAGTTCTGCTCAAAATTAAAGTATTTTTCCTTGGTTAAAAAAAAAAAGCTTGCTTAATCTATCACTGTTTCATAACCACCTCAAACTGGCTGAAATCAACAACAATAAAAAAGATAAGTTTCACCCTTCCTCCTACCTCAGTCCTGCCCCTGCACAAGATCAGCACAAGGATTTGGACAGCCACACAATGAGCCAGATCAGGAAACTGATCCAAATTAAAAACGAGCTTGGCCCCTGAAACATTTGCTCTCCCCAGCCATCTGAGTTCCCTAGGCCTGTTCAGCTCGCAGCTGCACAACAACTGTGCCAGCACAGAGCGGGTGGGTGACACCGGGTTAGGGCTGAGCTGCCCTTGTGTAGGAGGGAGGGTGGGACCGTTTCACACGGACTTATTCAGCTAAGAGTGACACTGAGCTCAGGCAACCTGACTTAGAATTCAGAGCCTTTTCCTTTTATGTTTTTAATCATTATATAAAATGGGCTGAGTATTTTGTCACAAAATATCAACCAAACATGGAAGTAAAGGGATGCATTTAGATGCAGTATTTGTCATTTTGTTCGTCTTCCAATAGTGTAATATAGTCATCTCCTCTGTGGGTATAAATGAGATAGAACCCTCTATTGAGACAGTTACCACGGTGTTTCCAGCCTTCATACATTGCCACAAGCAGTCCTGCTCCAAGGTTCCTTATCCCATGGGTGCTAGTGCAGCTGTGTGACCATGGCAGTCCCGAGCCCCACACAGCAAGCTGTGGCACACAGCCACTCGCACAGCCCAGGCATCTGGCCACTGCTTGTGCAGCCACTGCAACCGCGGGACCAAGAAGTAACACCTCAGGATTGCCAAACCACCTTTGATTTCTTTTCTCATAGAGTTATTAGCTTTAATTTTGTCTCTGCCACCTGTCTGAATAAATTTTAATATATCATTCTCTGGTGGTTTTCGCAACAAGATGTAACTGGGACAAGGACTGTAAGAACTTGAAGACAGTAATTAAAATGGGAGATAAGATTAATCTTAGCAGTGTCTTCCAAGAAACCAGAAATAGAGCTAGGTTATTCCAGTTATGTAAATCTTTTTAAGCTGAATGACTGAAGAGAAATTTAATTTTCAAAGAACCAATAATGTTTGATTACACCGAGTCCATTATCTCTTGCTGAGGTGATAGCGAGGAGAAAGTGAAACTACCTTCAAAAGCTTCTACATGGATCCAGGCAGGATCCAAAGGGAGAATTTTATTCTCTAGAAAGTACAATAGTGGTGCAGTACAGTGGGCAGGAATACCGTGCTTCCTGGAAGCACGTGATGAGCTGTCAGAACAGAAGGCAACCTCCCTCCTTTACCAGAAATGTAACATTGCTGGAGCAAAGTCCTTACATCAGAGTCTATTGAGAAAACAACCAATAAAGGAGATAAGGGAGTGCCCTGCTTAATACTTTGTTTCAGCCCAAACCTTTTGGAATTGTAACTTTTAATAAGGATCTTGGCAGCTTTAGCTGGGCATATTAATCTTAAGAAACTAATGAATTAGGTCTGATTCCTGTCATCCCAATGGTGGAAAAGATGAAGGACTCCTCAATCTGATCAAAGACCTTTCTGATATCTGCAGATAGATTTATGGCAGAAGCCTTATTTAATATAACAGAGGGAAACACATGTAATAAGCTTGTAAAATTATCAAGTTCCACATTTTTTCTATATGAATCCCACTTAATCATGGTGGGCCAGTTTAGGAAGAACTTCTAAGAGTGAAATGGATTCTTTGTTCTTTTGCCTGTGACAGTGAGTTAGAACACTAAGGCAGGTCCCAAGCAGATATTGGACTCCACAGAAATAAACTCATGCAGAACTCATTCTAGAAAATGGCCAGACACCCCAAAGCAGGAGTATAGAGAGACCTCATGTCACAATTGCTGTCTTCAAGGCCTTTCACAACTTAGTTCCTTTTTTCCTATGCTTGTACTGTGGCTAGACAGGACCTTGTATCCAGATGGGCTTGGAAAATCATATGCAGCGCTGCACAGTTATGATGACCTCCTAAAAATGCTCCTTACCTTCTCCCACATGCTGTCTTCTGCCTGAGGCACCTTTCCCTAACAGATTTGTGTAGTTGCTAAGCAGGCTGCATATCCTATTTTAATAATGCTGAGGTGGGAGGCTTGTTTAATACTTCACCTACTCAAAGACGAAGCAGACAAGCCATGAAGGATAGAGGGTGATAAATTTTACCAGCCAGCCCAAGAAAGGAGGAAATAATGAAATCCAGTATCCTTAGAAAGCTGTTATTCTTCTTGAGAGAACGGCCTCTTCTCTCTGAAAATATTGTTGGTATTTTCCCACGCTAGGGCAACAGTGTAATGGCTGAAAAGAAAATTACTCCAGTGTTTTTAATGTAAATAATAACCCGGGTGTTTGATATAATTTAATTATTTAATTATCCATGAAACTCCTAATTTCTGGCAGAAAACCTGGTGTACATGAAGGTGAAGCAAAGTTACTGACTTTGGAGCTAAACTGTCTCCAGAAGACACTCTCCATCCCTGGAACCTCTTGATTAAGCCAGATGAAGCCTGGCTGAAGTTAACAAGAAATACCAAATCATAATCTACATATAAACTTGGATTTTAGAGGAAGATCGAAAGCTAATAATTGCTGTAGCCACAGTATTGGTAGTAGTAGTATTTCTTAAAATACTTGTTACATAATATAATAGTATAAAATATGCAGCACGATGGATGTCTTTTAGCACTCAGCCTTCTGATAATCTGTTTCCGAGACACAGATTTTAAAGGTGATTGGGCAGGTGCTTGGTGAGATGTTAGAAAGTGTCTCGGAGATTAAAGTTTCCTTTGAGAATCATATTAGAAGTTTATCTGCGTAAGTGCCCCAACTCCATTAAAATTCAGGTTCACAGGCCTTATGATTGATGGTGTGATCAGATTGTGCACCTAATCTGATGAAAAGTCAGGCTGTTTACAGAAGGAATGATTCTTCTCTTTCTTCATTGCCTCAGCCTCACGGCCTGTTTTCCTTGCACCAGTCTGAATGATCATGTAGTGGCAGAGCAAAAAGAGAAAAACCCCATTCTCTGTTGCCTCTTGAGATAGCACAGTTATTCAGACCAGTGCAGAGGAACATCAAGATTGATACCCAGATGTACACACCCCTCTGATCTCCTTTTTACAGCTTTCTAATGTTATTCAGAAAAGCCAGGAAGAAGTTAATAATTCAGGGTCTTAAGGTAGCCAATGGAGTTAGAAGTGGTGAGTGTGCAGTAAGACTGCTGATACTGCTCACCCACAGAGTAATGGGTTTGTCAGTCAGCTCCAACTGGAGATCCTAAAGCAGGGAGCAGACTTGAAGTTTGACTCGGCTGTGTGCCAGAACAGCCCAGCCAGGGAAGCCTCGAGGCAGATCTGACCAGGGCATACTGTTTCTGCTTGTCCCCATGCCTTCTCACACCACGGGTCTGTCTGAAGCCAGGTCTAACCAGCCCTCTCCAGGACAACCACTCTGGTTATTAAACATCAGTGAGAGACTCTCCTAGGCTGTTTTATAGCCCTTTTTAGGGAAAGGAGCATATTAATGTGATCCTCCCCAAGCCTCAACATAAGTAGAAAATAATTTAATTCTCTCATGCCAAAGCCAACCAACCGGTCAACCCGAACAACAACAAAAGCAGTAAAACTGTGGTTTTAACAAGACACCTGACAAACTGCAGTGCTTCCCTAATTATCTCCTTGTCATATCTGTTTAGCGTGAATCATGCATTGATACTCAAGCAACCAGGATCCAGTGGATGGAGCTTGTGCCCGCCAAGTCAGAGT
Source organism: Eulacestoma nigropectus (assembly GCA_013397775.1). NCBI lineage: Eukaryota > Metazoa > Chordata > Aves > Passeriformes > Eulacestoma > Eulacestoma nigropectus. The sequence continues at coordinate 7,130,582 of VZTE01000262.1, forward strand.
GCAGAGCAGAGCAGCGCAGAGCTCCGGCACACATAAGGCCTTTTCCATGTATTTCTCTGTGTGAGACTGGATCACCGAGACTGCCAAGCTCTTGGAGCTGATACTTCTGCCGCATCCACCACTCTTGATCCAGGACACTTGGCCTCAGACTAAGCACTATGTCAGTACAAAAACCAGTAGCAGTTTCATGTTTCTTCTGTACCTTGCTTGCAAATGTCTTCATCACACTGACAAAATTTAAAGACCTTTCAGTTTTGAGATACAGTTGTATCTGCAGCCCAGTGCTGCACTGTATCTGTGATTGCACATAAAAAGTTTACTTGCTAACTGTAGTTGTGTACAGTGCAAGCACAAAGTACACATTAAAGCTGATTACCGAAGTTCACTCATCTTGAATCATTTAAGGTTCAAAACTTAAGCAGTAAAAATAGTAATTTTTTGAGTTATTTAAGGTTCAAAACTTAAGCAGTAAAATAGTAATTTTATTCCAGGCTTCCCTCATCAATATTATGGCCTCATCCTGTGTAGGAGTTCCTCTACTATTATCATAGCATAATACCTGACAACATAGTACAATTCACCTGTTTGCAATTTATGTGGTATTTATGTGGCAAAGAAACGGATGAATTTTGGATTATGAAGTTAAAAAGAAGCGCTGATAAATACCAGGCATAAATCTGGGTATTTTTTTACTGCTGCCATCATGATCCTTCTGTGACCTTGGGCAAGCCATTCCAGTTCTGTGTCTTCAGACTCACAACGCACCTGGGTGGGCAGAACCACTGTTCATCTGGTAAAACTGTCAGGGCCTTATGTCCTCTGGGCCTCAGTGCTGCTGGATTTTAAAATTAGGTTAAAGCCATACCCAGAACTACCTATACATGTGAAACTTTACTGGCCTAAGTATAGGGATGTAATTATGCCAGTATAGGCATATTAGAATATTTTGCCACGTAGAAACATCTTGCACTTGTTGCTTCATAGCTCCTTCCAGGAATGACGACTGGGTAAAAGCCAAAGTATTTGTTAAAGAATCAGTTTCAGTTCAATCTTGCTTGCGCAACACTTAACTGACTACAGTAAAGATCCCCGTGAACACAGCAGGCAGGAGAAGCTCACCGTTCCACATGTGGGCTCCAAGCTTCCAGCCAGTTCTGCTTTGGAGCTGACACTTGCAGCTCCAAATGGAGTTCAAGTTCACTTCAGAGGGACAGCGGCGTGAGGGTTCATTACTGTGGGTCTGACTGCACAAGAAGCCTCACGCACTGTAATGGGTTTACTCGCACGAATGAGGAGTAAGTGCAGCAAAACCTATGGGCAGGAGGATGTCCACGTGTAAAATACCTGGGGATAGAGAGTGCTCCGTCATTGGCAGGTATTACAGCAATTACTTCAGTATTAAGGCTAGACCAAGTCAAGGCTGAATCACCTGTGGCCAGTGGCAGGACATAATCCTGTTCGATCAGGAATTGACTTTGACTCCAAGTCTGACAGCATCTGCCGGTGTCCCCGCAGCCCCGCTACCGGAGCTCCCCAGCCGCGCCGGCGGTGCAGAAACGCCTTTTAAGCCCCAGTGAGGGTGTCGGAGGGGCTCACACCCGGGGCGGGGGTCGGGCTGTGGGTCAGGGCACACAGCGGCCGTGCGGGCCGGGCCGCTCTCAGCGGCGGGCGCAGCGCTCCCAGCGGGACCCGGCGGCGCGGCGGCGGGGGCGGCAATTTGGGGAGGATCCCTGGCCGGGCCGGTGCGTGTGTGTGTGAGTGTGAGTGTGTGTGTGTGTGTGTGTGTGCGTGTGTGTGCGTGTGTGTGTTTGTGCCGGTGAGCGGCGCGGGGCGGCTCCGGCCGCCTGACGCCAGCCGGACCACATCCATCCCGATCCCGATCCCGGCGCGGAGGAGCTGCCCGCCGGCCGCCCGTCACCGCCCGCCAGCCGGTAACAACTTCGCGTCCCCCCGCGCCTCTCCCCGCTCG
>VZTE01000262.1:7133605-7266028 GCA_013397775.1 Eulacestoma nigropectus
TAATATAAACTGAAGTCAGAGGGAGTTCTGGCCGAGGCAGGGTTGCTGTGATTGCTCTTTTGTTAGTAGATCAATCTGAAGAAGGTACGTGGTCCGACTTTACAGTTTGCTTTTACAGGATATGGATAACAACAGCTTATTCTGAAAATTAATCGTTATTTTGGTGTATTTTAGGATAAAATGATGCTCACTGCATGTCTAAAAGGTAACAGTTTTATTTGGGGAAGTATTATAAACAGAGGTTAATAAAAACAGTACTGTTAGAGCCAGATGGGGAGGAGTAAAAGTAGATGTGTGTTTCAGATACAGACAAATGGAAAAGATCATTGCCTGAAACATGTCAGTGTTTAATGGATGTCAGTGTTCAAAGATACTGCACCTTAAGACTAGCATGCTTCTTAGGAAAGAGCTGTCATAGCTGATAGTTTGAATCTCTTTTGCACACAGAGGGGAAGTCAGAAAACTTGTTTAATATTTTTTCTTCCAGTAGTTGTATGTGTTTTTAAGCAGCACTCGGGAGTAAGAATGAAAGCTGTAGCTTACCCAGCCCACAGAGAACATTTTTCTTTGCAGGTGTGTGTCTGTAATTCTTCATGTGGCCGACTGCATGCACCTTGTCCTGTCAAACAATAGAAGCAAATCATGTGAGGGAACCTAAGTTGGGCTTATTTTTTTCTTTTACTTGTGAGTAATGACTTGGCCGAATTATGGGACATAAGTTTTTTAGTTGCAGCTGATTAATACTTAATTTCCCCCTTGAACCAGAGAGCAGTGCTATGAAGCTTTTTCAAGGTTCTCAGTGGATTTTAGTGCAGGTTTTGAGTGCTCACTTCTCTACTGTGACTGGAAGAACATCAGTATGAAAGTGAGAGCGATCTGGCCCTTTTTGAAGTCCTTGCTGTGGTCTTAGGGATGAAGTCTTGCAATTTGCTTCAGACTGTAAGTAGGCGCTTGAGAGAAATTTCCCTTGATTTGGGTGATCCAGAAGCCTTCTACAGCTACCAGAAAGGATCAGTTCAATGCATGATCAGGTTACCCTAAGGGTAGAGATTTGTCCTTGCATCTGTTTTGACCCCATTACCATTGGGTATGTAATCAAATACATTTTTTTCCTACTCTGTTCTGTTCAACTTGCTTTTTTGTGTACCCTTGAAGATGTGATGATCTGATACATTTGAGAGAAGTGACTGAGTAAACAGATGTAGATCTTTCTGTTTTGGTATAAATATTAACTATCAAATCAAATATTTGAAAGCTGATGAGTCTAGTGTTTGTTTTTCCTCTGTAGTTTGAACACAAAAGTAAAGAGTTGAATGTGAAGAAAAGCAATACAAAGGTTAATAAAAGTGCTACTTGTGTTTCTGAGTACTGGGAAATTATTCAGATTTAACTATGAGTTTCTTTGCTTGCTATAAAGATTTGAATTTTAAAAATGAACGGGTTATGACTGTTTGGGTTTTTTTTTTAAATTAAAGCATGAATGCACTGGATATTACATATTGCCAGTGTTCTGCTCTGTGGAGCCCAAGACGTGTGTGTAAAATAAAAGCTCATTTGCGTAGTCTTACAGGCCTAATGGAGGCATCATCTCAGCTTTATAAATAATGTAAGTTGTGTATAATGTGGAGTCCCCAGAGACTGCAGAGAAAGCATCATTACCAGCCTTTTCAACCTGCTGGAGATCTTAAATTGATTTACAGCACTGAACTGGTGCAAAATGATACATCAGGATAACACAGGGTCAACCTGTAAAAGTCTATGATGTGAGCCTGTTAGTTCAGTCATCATAATTAAACCATATTATGAGGGCAGCAAAGCAAGTGTCTGTGACATGTCCCATTGTGCTTCAGATACGGCTGGTTTGAGAATCAAATAAAGAGAGCACTGTGTTTATTATTTAAGTTATGCAAAGAGAGGTTGAAATTAAAGCTTGTGGCCCTGTGAAGAGTAAAAGCTGAACCAATTTAGGTTGACTCTCAACCTCTTCCTTGCAGTCATTAGGAGCCGAAATACATGAAGACATGTGCAGCTTCGGGATGTGTGTGTGGGGAAGTGGCTGTGAGTGAATCTCTGAAATTTGTACATCCTTTCTCAAGGATCAGCTAGACTTTACCTGCAGACTGTGCTATCACATATCAAAGGAACGAACGGGCAAACAAGCCAATTGTTTGGCGTTTTTCCCCCTAGTATTTCTATTTTACTGAAGTTTGTAACTGCCTGTTGAAATGTTCCTGCAGATCTGAGTTCTTGTGTAAGACAGAGCATTTTAGTCATTGCTTGAACTGTATGGTCAAATTCATTCTAGAACAGAGATTGTAATTGTGAATATGAGTTGGCATAGGTCACTGCTTTTCTTAGTGAAGATAACTGTGGCTTCAGATTCGTGTTTTCCTCTCACTGCCCTAGAAAATAGCATGCCACAGGTGGTAAAATGTTTGCTAAATACTCAGCATCTTAGGTCTTGCAGTTTCTGCTGGTAAAATCACTATGATGTGTTTTGGGAAAAATCCTGCAAAAACGACTTTTTTTTCTTCATTCTGCTAGTCAGTGTGCTGCTTGGGGATTTGAGAGTTTTGCATTTGTTAGTGTTTAAACCAACTCCTCATATCTGAATTGGTGTGAATTTTTAATCTCCTGAGGTTCTCCCAGCCAAGAAAGAAACACACCTTATTTTTAGTCATAAATATAAGTAAAAAAAATAATAATTTTGAGGCATGCAAGTGAAGCAGAGAAAATAAATGGTCACTAGTGGTAAGAGATTTATTAGTCTCCAGGTTCAGTTGCATCCCAACAGCATGTGCTTTAGCTAAGGTGCTTTTTGACAGGCAGATAAAAGAATTAAAGCTCACTTTGGAGTGCAGTGGCTTTTAAAATGTGGATGTGGACCTGTCTTTTGCTGTGTCAGTGCAGATGAAGAAACTACCGTATTGGAGAGAGAGCCATAAAATCTGTGAAAATGAAAGTCAGATTGCACAAATTGCTTTATGGTTAATGAAGTGATCCTACCAATGTGTGGGGGCTTTGTTGCTTTTGTTTCTGGTTACTTTTTTTTAATTTCTGGTTTAGGTTTTCATGACAAACTCACCCAGTTTTGCTTTCAGAGTGGGGAAAGGTCTATTCTGCCCATAAAAACTTCACTTTTTTTCCCTGTAGTAACAGCAGACTAACGTTCTTCCACTGGCCTTTCTTTTGTGTATAGCAAAAAACTGAATGCATACTAGTCTTATTCATTAAAAGATGATATGCAGTTCCTAGAAGTTTTCCTTTGAAATGTACTGAGTGGAAAATTCGAGTTTAAAATAGAGACCCCAAGTTGGCAAGCGAGGTTTGAAATGCTTTTGACTTACAGGCTCATCTACACAGGCATCTTGCAATTCTCCAGCTTTTTTGCTCAAGCTGCAAAACAGCATAGAGAATTTTTATATTAGAATGGAGAGTTTTGCTTGGGATGGGAAGGAAGTTATTTTAAATTGATATTTTTTAAGTTTTACTGTTGTATCCTTGCAGGGAAGGAAGTTATTTTAAATTGATATTCTTTAAGTTTTACTGTTGCATCCCTGCAGTCTGAGGTATAACTATTTCCATTTAAAATATCGCTATTCTCCAAGATTTGAAACAACCAGAGAAAATGTTCGATTGGGCCTTTTGTAGAGGGCTTTACAGAGGGTGGATTCAGGGGTGAGGACACCCTTGGCTGCCTATCCTCCCCCTCAGACAAATGGTAATTTGCATTACAGAAGCTTTTCGGGTTGCTGTGTATTTGAGTGGGGGACGCCTTTGTTTTTTTAATGGGATAGAGAAGGCAAACATTTCATAAAATGGGCTGATTTCAAGGAATGAAAACATTTTCTAGAATGGGCCCAGATCGTACAGGATCTCTCCCTGCATCCATTTGACGCCTGCATGTGTTGGCACTGGAAGTTCCTCCTAGTTTAATAGGAACAAAGGGCGAGCACACTCTCCTTATTAGACTGTGAGGTCAAGTATTCCACGCACGAAATGCTGAACTCTGCTGAGCTGTGGAGATGGGTCCATTTTTATTATTTTTTTATTTTGGGAAAGGAGGAAGGATGTGTCAGGAACTGTGGCCGTGAGATTGCTCTGGTGGAAGGGTTGTGGGGCTGTGACCATAGTGCCACATAGCAGCTGGGTTGAGCCATCATTAGATTCCAGAGGCTTTTCTGCATGCACGGATTGCTTTGCTCCGTTGTACTCTTCTGGTGACTGCTGTCTTGGGAGACTCTGTAAAAGCTGAGTTTACATCAGGAGCTGAAGGTTTTTTCTTCCCCTCTCTAGACTTGCCAGTGTAGAGGAACCTGACCAGTAGAGCTATTCTGCACACTTGCACAATTCGGTTGTTCTACTGTAGATCTGTGATTGTTCTGGACTATGTCACTTTTATTCCAATATGTGTTATCCACTCAGGAGAGTGATGCTAGAACAGATGTCACCAGTCTCTCCTGTTTGGTTCTTCCCCCACCCTTTCTCCAGCATGCACAGGCGAAGTCTAGAGTACAAGGAGGAAAACAAATTATTTTTAAACATGCCTTTATATAAGTTATTATATTTAGGCACTGTTCAAAGCAGTATCATCCAAACCCAACTATTATATTGAGTTGGCATGTAAGCAAATCATTAATGTGGTTTACCAGTGATTTCTGAAGCATTATTTCATATTTCTGTACTCATAAAGGGAACACTCTTCCCAACATGGCAGCAGATGAGACTGTCTAAGTCAGTGTAGACAGTCTGAATTATAGCACTTAATGGTATTCAGAAGTGTATCACTTGCACGTTTTTGTCATTAAAACTGCTAAAATACCAATCCACATCAAAGTGATCTATAGACCATTAATCCAGTATTGGGTAACTTGAAAATAAGATACCCATTAAAAGTTTTTGCAGGGCTGAAATGATTATAGACAGAATCATGAGAATTTTCAGTCTCTTTGTGTCTTTCCCCAGCATGGGTGTAAGAATCACATCTGCCCTCCAGTTTTGACTGATGGACCTTCCTTCTTTTGATACTTGAAACTATTGTTTGAGGGGAAGCTGAAAATATGTCCTTTCAATACAGATTCCATCCATGAGTAGAACTTGGATTTCAGGGTTACACCATTACGGAGTTTCTTCTGCAGAGGTGGCAAGACTGATGTACATGTTTAAGGATGTGTCTAAGTAGATGAAAGTAAGAAAAGCATATGTGCATACACTTGACACTTCTGTAGCAGGTTGAAAAGTTTTCCGTGGGTTCAGAAAACTTTGTATGTTCAGATTGATTGGTGCATGCAGTTACCACAGTTGATGATACCTTTACTTGCTTTTCTTTCTCACTTTGCTCAACACTGCAAACTGGTATCTCATTCTTCTGTGTTTACATGAAAGATTGAATTACTGAGATATTTTTCTTGTAAATAATTTCAGACTTCTGATTTCAAGCATTTTAAGGCATTGAAAATAGTATCAGCATTCTGTCTGGTGTAGCATGTTGAAACTAGGGCATGAGACTCTTAAAGATATTTTATTCTTACAGTGGTGTGTATGTAGGATCCTTCAGAGTGGATAGGTATGCTATGTGTTTGTGTGCACATATGAATACCTAAAATAATAGTCACTGCTGTTGAAAGATAAATTATTTTGATCAGATAAAGGTAGTCTGCACCTATATGTAGTTGAGAAGAGCCTGTAAATTTATCAAGGTCTGTGTATGCAATAACTATTTATATATAAATACTTAAATGTTTAAATGCTTAAAAGCTTAAAATCAGTTTTGGTTAAAGATGAAGTAAATAACTGGAGAATCATGTTGCAACAGATTGTGGTTTCCACTTAAATGTGTTTCTAAGAGCGATAGGAGGAGGAAACATCTGCTGTTTGGTCAGATGCTGTTAATGAGCTGCATATTTGACTTCATTCTGCCAGTGTATTTCACCTTTGTATCTGTTGGGTTTCATTTGAATATTGATGTGGGAGGAATTAATCAAACCCTTGTTGTCTTACCTGCATCTTACTAGTAAGGACTTTGATTCAACTGATCTGTTGAGGGAAAAATATGTAGCTTGTAACTACAAGCAGGGGAGAGAAGGGTCCCAAAATTCTGTCAAGATAAACATGGCAGTGTGTATAAGAGAGAGGGTGGAAGGTGGTGTGGAACTGACATCTCCATCTCTTTCAGCTGATGGTTTAATTCTCTGGAGTGTCCCTGTAGTTTAGACAGCTGAAGAATAGCAAAAAATATATGGGTTGGGTTTTTTTGTTCTCTGTTGTTTTTTAACTCCTTGTCCTTTCCTTCCCAGCCCTCCCAAGATGTTGTAAAACAAACTCTGCTAGTATTTTGGTAGGACAAAATAGTTGGCAGAACACCATTGCTCACTGTTGGCCAGTTGTCTTTTTTCCAAGGGTTTCCGAGCTGTCTTACATGAAGCAAGAAATTTACTTTCAAGTTAGGCCACACAGTAGCACCTGCTTAGGAGGATAGATTCTGCTCCCAAGTCCTGAAAAGTTACTAAAACTGGCTCATCAATAAAACACAGTCCTGTTTGATGAAGGGTCTTTCTCTTGCTATCTAAATGCCCTGGTGTGAAATTTGACATATTTTTACCACTGTTACGGTTTCTGGGCTGAAACATGCTTTGGGGAAGGTGGGTTTGGATTTATTTTAACCTAGGAGGGGCTTTATTCAGGTTAGTAAAACTGCAAACTACAAGATGATTTTTTTTTCTGTTGACTTAAGTCCATGTGTAATAAAATAATCCTGCCTTTGCAAATAGGCTAGGAGACAAGCAGGACGTGAACATGACAGGGCTTAGTCATGATTGCTTAAGGTAGCTGGTGCTATAGTGATGAGCATGGGATGGGAACCTCTGTAGATCAGAATCTTCCCATAGCTCACAAGCAGTGAAAAATGGGGTGGAAAAGTGGCTTCTTAACCAGGGCTGTATGCGAAGCAAGGTGACAGTGATGAGGACTTGTGTTTTAATGGAACAGAGCCATACATGAAGCCACACTTCAGGGGTAGAAGCATGAAGGGAGGAAGAGTGAGGCAACTCAGAAGGCTTCTGGATTCTCTGAAGTGGTCAAAATCAGGGAGAAAGCAGCTTTCTTGTGCCTCTGCCTACGCACAGCAAACAGAGCTCAGTCCCTACCTCAGTGTAGTAGCACTTGATGTGATTTTGTTCTTGTGCCGAGGCAAGCAGAGTTCTGTCCAGTTTTCTTCAACCAGTTGCTTTTCTGATGTGTGACCAAATTAATTGGCAGGTGGTTGTTTTGAGAACTTCACAGAATCACAGTATGGTTGAAATTGGAAGGGACCTCTGGGGGTCATCTGGTCCAGCCCCCTGCTCAATCATGGCCACACAGGTTGCCCAGGACCATGTTGAGATGACTTCTATTTTTCCAGTTACGTGACAACTGCTCTATTGTTTTGTTCTAACAGTGAATAAAGTAGATTTGAAATTTATTTGAACCTCAAAGACCTGCCAACATGTACATGATGGCTTCAGGGATTGTTACTCACATAATACCATGACACTAGTTTAATTTCAAATGTCTAGTATTTCAGGAATCCCAAACACCTGTAAAGCATGTGCTTCCCTGTACAGAGAGGGAAGAGGGAAATGAAAGGGACAGAGACCCAACTTGAGTGGCTTTACTGAGGTCTTACCATGAGTCTCCAACATTCAGGACCAGAATTTCATCTCCCTTCACACAGTCTCTTGGTCTTTGCTCTTGTCATATACGTCTTTTCATCACTAAGGAGTGAGATAGATAGATAGTTAAGATAGATAGAAAGAACAGACCTTGGTTATGTCATCATCTTAGTTCTGCTAATTACCTGGTGGATGCAGTGATGAGCTATACTCATTTGAAAAATGTGAATTTTGACCTTGCTGAATGTCTCGGAAAACCTGGCTTTTATATAGGTTGCCATCTTGACTATTGCAGTTTCCTGTTCTGCGTTTTTGCCCGCTGCTGGCTTTACAGTCTGGCATATTTAATAACAGGCCCTTTATTATCCATGCTAGCTAGTGTCAGTGTTAAGTGCTTTCTCTTGGATGTAGCAGCCAGAGGAAAAGTCTTTGTCTTTATTAGCTTAAAAACTTAGGATAAAGTAATTATAGTTCCTGTAATGTGTCGTATTATATTTCATGTGGAAAATATTTTATAAATGCTCTTGGCTTAAAACTCTGCATTGTGTGGTATTTTTGGATAGATAGATGTGAAATCACTCTTTTTTCCCCCAAGTTTTCTGTCTAGTTACTAGAGCAGAAGGCAGTGGGATTAGAGGGGGGTTGCATTGCTTGCTGGAGTGTTTGGTTATTCAGAACCAGCCAAGGCAGGGCGCCTTGCTCTGGGAATGAGAGCAGGTTTTGCAAATCAGCTGAAGTACTCGTGTCTGAGTGTGAGCTAATCTTTCACCTGGATATCACTTAAAATTTGGGGGTGGCAGCTCCCCGAGATGGAAAGAACTCTTAAGAGCTGGGTTTCTCTCAGCCCCAGCCATGGCTTTCTTCGCATAGGCTGGCTGGGTGACTTCAGTGCTCTGAGCTCTGAGCTGACCCCACAGAACGTGTTTTTTGGGTTATGTTGGTTTTGCCAGGTTAGGAAGGTGAACTGACTGACAGGTAGAGGGAAGTCATGTTGCATTACCAAGGCTGGCATAAGGGAGTAAAGGGAAACCTTTTCTCTCTGGGTGGGAGCAAGCCCTTGGGGCTGCTCATTGGCTTATGGACCTGTGACCTTGCTGGCCCGAGGCAGCTGCTGAAGGTAGCCAGTCACAGGCGAGTGCTGTAGCACTCCCAGATGAAGACTTCCTTAATACGCTTGCCAAGGAAAGGTCTAATTTACAGGGTTTTTTTCCCAGATACTTATGTTGGTGATTAGCAGGGACTGACTGCCAACAGTTACGTCAGCCACAAAGCTCCAGTGTAGCTCTATTGGCAGCAAAATGACAGTGATTAATGGTGCAGTGTCTTTTATGGGGGGTGAGGGAGGACGAATGGAGAGCAACACTTAAACAAGCTTTTCTGGTCAAGTGTTGTTTTGCTGGTATAAACTGCAAGCTGTCTTTGAGATGTTTTTCTAGTTTAATGCAACCAGATGAGCAGAACGCATCTAGTGCTCATCCTGTGTCAGACAGGACAAGTGGTTTTCCTCAGGAGGAAAAGAATGTCCAAGTTTAACTTCTTGGTAGAAACTTTGTTTGCCTCTTTAGAGGATGAAAGAACTTGTAACAGTTGGCGGACTGGGTACAGTTAGCAGCACTATCAAGAAATCAGAGAAAAGGTAAATACTTAATCCACTAAAAACCCTTCTGTAAAAGTAAATTAGTGTTACCAGAAATCACTGCCAGTGAAGACAAGACACCTGAAGCTGATCTGTGCTGTGAGCCAGTGCACTGTTTGTAGCTTTCCTGGGTTCTGCACCACTGCATAAATCACTTTCACATTTTTGGCTTTCGATCCACTTTTCTCAAAAGAAATTCAGAAAACATTTGTTTTGGTGCTATATGTTATATGTGTTTAAAAACCCCTTACTCTTTCTTGTTACTTGCATCGTTGTACTATATTTCTTAACCTTAAGGAATTAGACTATCTACAGATTTAAAATACAAACTGTAGGTATTTCCCTAGTAGCAGGAGCTACTACTTTTCCTAGTGCTCTGGAGCAAGGTACTCACACTGAATTCCCTTGTAGCCTTCTGCTGTGCTGAGGAACTCTCCAGAACATGGGAATCCAACTGTAACACCTTTTTCATTTTTATCTCCGGCTTAGCTACGGGCTTCTTTGCAGAAAGCATCAGCGTAACTGGCATAAATGCTCCAGGGCTATTTACTGCAGTTGACTGGGTAGCTGTTCCCTTTGCCCTTCTCCCCACCAGTTTATCAGGAGTGACTCTTGCTTATGGTCAGAGCCGACGCATCTGCTATGGTTTGTGAACTGGGAGCAGTTGAGAACTGGGAGTGCTGGTGGCAGGCTGCTTTGGCTCAAGTCTCATATTCCTGATTTTTTCCATCACACCTTTGCCTGCCTTCTTGCTGTCACTGACTTGGTACATGAGGGCTCTCAATCTTCCAGGCCAGCCAGCAGTCCAGGGTTGTTTGAGCCTAAAGGCTTCTTATCTTGGGAGCTGGGGAGTGCTGGTTTCAGCCCTAGAATTAAAGGCATCTTGTGTAACAGCTAAAAGACAAAGAGTCTGAAATCTTTGTGTGTTCTTTCTGTGCACTAGCTTGTGGCTTAGAACTAAGTAGTCTTGGAAAGCTACAAGTGCTGGAAGTTCACCCTTGCAGCCTCACTTTTGTGACTTCGGAGCTTGGAGTTCTTCTGTCCACCCTCAGTACCAGGCCAGCTATGACTCTTTGTTCAGTAGCAGGCAGCAGCAGCAGTGGAAAATTTGGAAGCATTATGGCTGTTTTAAGCTAGCCTGCTGCTGACCTTGCAGAGTGTGGGGTGTTTGGAAAATGCTGTGTTTTGGTGTCTCAGCTGTAAGAGACTTGCAACTTTGCAAAATTTGAATTATGAAACTTCAAACTGGTCTTGAAAAATTATGGTGGAGTGATTAATGGGTTGCCTTATTGCCATATGCAGAGTCATACAGGCTCTGTTAATAAGAAAAGCTTGCAGATAAGGAAAGGGTACTGAGTAATTCTTTATGTGACTTGGTTCCTCTTCCAAAAATCATGAAAAGCTTACAGATAACAAGGGGATCAGACAGATAGATTACAGCCCTTTTCTCCTGTTGTAAAACCTCTGTATTCCCAGTAAGCAATGTAGGAGGATATCTCCCACTTCCTTTCAAGCTATGCTTTTCCCAACTGCTATGTTAATTATCAGTTCCTATCTGTGGGCTGAAGCCTTTGTACAGAACGCTCCAAAGCCTTGATCTCAGGAATATGAGAAAACAGTTTGACGTGAGATTCTGCAGATGTTCTGGCACAGGGCTGTGACAGCTGCTTTTGCCTCATCCCACAGTTTTTTGGATCTCTCTGACTCCTCGTGTATGGCTGCACCCTTGTTTTGCCCTTTTGGAAGGGGAAAGGTGTGTCTGTGACTTCTGGGTCTGTTGTTAGTGTAGGCAAGCTCAGAGTTGTAGCTCACCTGCTGGTAAAGACCACGATCAACCTTACATATGTGTTTGCGAGTGTATTTTGAACTTGAACCCAAGGTGTCCTTGACTTGGTCTCAGGAGGATCCTTAAAAATTTGTAGTTGCCTGTAAATTGTAATCTTTGAAGAGTTTAATTGTCTTGTGTGGAAGCTGAAGAGGCATCTGTAAACACTGTGATCTTCCATTTGTAAAGGGTCTGTGACTTAGGGTGGCTTGATAAATACCAAGGAACTGCCAGGGACCATATGCTGTGATGGGGTCGTGCAGCTGCTGCTCCCTGTCCTGAGGACTTGGAGCACATTGGGCTTCGTGTCATCTGAAGTCCAGTCCCAGTTTTCAGAAGGCCACTCGTGGCATGCTGTAATTCAATAATGTTTCATTGGATGGTGGAAGTCTGGCAAATATTGGTGTTTGTGTCTGAGTTGTATAAACTTGGCTTGGAAAGCTGTGTCATCTTTAAACACTTTCTCTGTCCTGAGTGGTAGTTGTGAATTGCAGGACACTTAACGAAATTCAACACAGACATTTCAAAGGTGTGAAGAAGGTAGAGTGTTTTAAAAGTCGTTTAAAGGTGAAAAAATAGCTCTTTAGTTTTTACAGATAAGGCAAAAACCAGGAAAGCTGGAGGAATCCTTTAAAAAAAGTAAAGCATGCATCTCATGAAATGCACTGAAATGTCTTCAGCATTGGCAAACTGACTATTTTTATTTCAGGTGTATAAATGGTGGGTGGGGGACTGATTTGTGGGAAGATTTATTTAATTTAACAGCATTGCTCTTTTGGTTTAATTTTCATCAGTTTGTTCTGCTTTGCTGAGGCTTGACCCAATAACTCTTTTATTAGTGAATAAGTAATTTTTCTTCTCAGACTTTGTCATCTCTTGCTTTGGTGAAGGATTCTGCTTTAAAGCTGAGGATCTTGAGCTGTAATTTAACATCTTTACTTAATCCCTGATAAATGAGGTCTGGGTCACAATCTTTAGAAGTGGTTTAATGCAGCTGATGTAACTGTATTGGTGCATGCTCTCGGTGAAATGAATCATTTGTAGGAGCAGTGACTTGCCTCAGCTGAGCATAACTGGAGTGCATTTGGTGGGGTTCTCCTCCTTAAAACGTACCCCGTTGGAGCACTGCTCTGGCTGGGGCTGACAAACCCCCTTTTAAATTCATGCAGTCTGTGCTAGACTGTGCTGTTCCCTGAAGACAAAACACATCTTGCATTTTATGAGTTTCACTCAAAAATTTTGATGCCTGAGTGGCGATGGGCATTTTTTTTCCTTTTCTGTTTTAAAGGTTTTCCTTTATGCTGCGGATGTATGTTTTAACTGCCTAAAAAAATCCCTGAAAGTGACATGTCAGTAAATTCTCCCCATCTCACCTGTGAAGGAAGTTCCTCCCGCCCTGTGCTGATGAATTGGAGGGAAATGCTTTTTTCAGCTGATAAAAAGAAATAAAATTCCGTGCCCTTCCCAAAGGAGGAATTCAACAATTGGACAAGTGATGTGGGACCATGTGTTGGTTTGTAAAAGGATATAGTTTGTAAAGATGTTTCCTTTGATGCCTGTGATGAATATGGATGTGTTTCCGTTGGAGAGGGTTTTGATTAAATTATGCAATTAGAGCTGACCAGACAGATCTAAATATAGGAAGAGGTTTCAGTTATCCTGCCTTTGTGTGTATTAACACACCCACACAGATGTGTGTTTGTTATTGTTGTAAACAACACCTGTTTTCTAAAGACAGTTCAAAAAGTCAGGAAAGGGAATGGTCTTTGTGGAAAAAAGGGAGTTACACAGGAGTTTTATGATTAAAGGGGGAAAAAAAATCTGTTTCCCCCAGATTTTTCACCTTTTAGAAAAGGACTTCTGACTTACTTTGATAGCTAGGCTAGTCCTGGCATCTTTGTGGATGTTCACAAAGCCATAGCCAGTGCTCCAGACTGGTCTTAGAGGTTCTCCTGCATTTCTCAGGTCTTGGTCTGTGTCATGTAACAATGCTGACTGAGATCCTTGGCTGCTCCTGTACTCCTGAGTGCTTTTAGTTCCTGGTGGGGCAATGTGTGGAGTCTAAGTACTGCACAGCACAAATGAGATGGATAAATCTGCCCCAAAGATGCACAATGAAATACCCACTGTGATGGCTGGTAATTAATTCTGTCTGTTGACAACTGTTTCTTTCGATATGTTTTTCTTTTGAATGTCTTGTCATAGTTTGAGGATTTCTTTGAGAGGCCTTTTAACTTGGAGAGAGTGAAGAATGAAGAGTCTCTTCATAGCATTTAGAAAAAAAACCCACATTATGAACACTATTCTGGCAAGTTTTGTGATTCACAGCCTTGTATTCATCTTATAGGTTATTTTAGTGAAATTTGTATTTTGCAATCCCATCTGTGCCAGAGTTTTGACTGAATCATCAAGTTACAGTTCCTTCCTGACCTTGGTTAAAGTACTAGGCTGCGGTTTTAGAGATAATCTTTGAAAGCACATCCGATTCAGTCTGACTGCTCGCCAACACCAGAAGGGATTTGTGCACACCTGGGTGGACATTTTGATCTATCCTACTTGTACTAGCCCTGCTGTGCACCAGGCTTACCCAGCTTCCTGACCAAGTACCTTGGCAAACTTGGTTTTAGTTTTTTCCTGTAGTCTTGGCAATATAAAATATATATAAAATAAGCACGGCGAGGAGACCAGCAGGCGGTAAGGGAAGAGCTGGTGGTTTGTGACTTTGTGGAATCTCACATGCATCTGAAGGCAGGAGTGAGTAAAATTCAGCAGTGTTTTTCATGTCTGGTTAAAAAGTCAGGATTTGAGGATCTGGTGATCACTTAAGAGGCTGTACAGTGTTAGTGTTTCTTGTAAACATGGTGGAGCTGTGCTTTAATGAAGGTGGAGATAAAACTCGTGAAGGATGTGGTGGTTAAATTTGTTTTCAGGAGTATGGTTTCCAGTAGGTCAAAACCAGCAAAGGTATTGGGAAGAAATGTTCTTAACCAGGACAAGGGAAAATCTAATTGTTGATACAAGTCTGTTAAAACTGGGAAAGAACCTTTGCCATGTTCTTCTCACAATGATATACTAGCTTAGAAAGACTTTTGTGCCGTTTTAGTTATGTTGTAACACAGGATTTGGTTTCTAATGTGTATGGAAATCAGGTATTTTTTCTGGAGAAGCGACAGTGAAGTTACCATAAATCTTTCAAATCTGATACCTTCAAATCCAGAAAACCTGTCAGAATTTGCTATTGTTTTACTCTTGCAATTGTGGTAGTTGAGACTTCAAGGGCAAGGAGCAGTGCCTTGTGTGCCAGAAGCTGAGAGGAGAGGCGGGCGGGAGAAGAGCTGCGGTTCACTGTAGAAACTGGCCGAACATCGTGTTCTCGGTTTGAACTGTGGGGAGCACTGGGAAGGAGCTGGCAGATACTGATAGTGTAAGGTTATCCCTTCATGCTCTGGACTAACAGAGCAGTGGGGGTTTTGGGTTTTGGGTCACTGTTGCCCTCCTCCCCTCCACTGGTAAATCCTACATTGCTCCTGTGGTTTCATTTTGCTCTTCCCCTGCCTGCTGAACTAAAGGGTGCTTGTAGGTATCTGACAGGATTTTCCCTGTGGGCCGTACAGTGGTACGTGAGAGGTTTTCTTGGAAGGGCAATTCCTCAGCCAAATAGCACGAGGGATGGCCCAAGAGGAGTTTTGATACAGACTGGGTATTTTGGGCTGTAACAGAGGTTGCTTCACAGAACAGGCTGGAGATGCCCATCCTCCTGGCCCTTGCTGGGTCTAAGTAAGGAAAGGATTCTAATGCAGTGTCAGGAAAAACCCTGCCTACTCTGTTAGGTATGATGAGGTATTTTTAACACCAGTGTGTTCCTCTTTCCTTAAACAATACACTGTATATCAGAACACAGGACTGCATATTTCAGAGTTTTTTTGAATTCTTTCTACCATGCCAGGAGAACATAAGAGTTAATTTTTTTTCTTTTTCTATTTGTCATTTTCCAAACCTACAAGGAAAGCCAAGTCAGGTTCTGTACAGGCTCTCTAATGAGTTCAACAGCACTCTGATGTGAAATGTGCTTTCTTTTTGCATGTGTATTGTAATGTCTCTGAGGTTTCTACCAGGTTTAGTGCATTTTTCCAAACTGAGCAAGATCTGATCTTCTGCCATAAGAAGGTACCAAGGAAGAATTTGTTGACTAAAAGGAGGTAATTCTTCAGCAGAAGACTTGGGGCTTTCTGTTTCGCAAATCACATTACTTGAAGAAAGAAATCAAAACTTTTTGCTGCTTGCTCCAATAATAGGGAGCTAGATGAAGGTAGTGCACGATACGTTGTTACACATTCTAGCACTGCAGCTGCTTAGACTTCATGCCTTTTAGTACTACATGGAAACTGTACATGGAGATAGTTCCTGCTCAAATAAAGAGACATCTCCCTGGCATCTTTGCCAAAATCTGGTTTTTTTTAAGGAAAAAAAAGTGTCTAAATATTGTACAGAATACATGAGTTGCTGAAAATATGTGTTTCTCAGAGCAGGTAAATGACTAAATATTTTTAAAGAAACAAGTTAAAAAACTCTCTGCTTGTTACTTCTTTATAGTGTTACTAAGTAGTGGATGCTGGGAAGAGGTACGTTGACTAAGGTAAATTGAATTTTTAAAATGTAGTCATAGACTAGACAGTTTTCTCTATTAACAATTATCCTCACTGTGGTTCCTGCCCATTTTTATGTCTAACTGTGCTAAGCATATATTAAAAATATTTAATAGGATCGTTTTTGCCTGCACCACTGAGCCTGTAATACAAATAATGAAATTAGTAGGAGAGTTAGAGTCACTTCTTGTTTGCCTGAAACTTGGGCTAGAAGTTGTTTTGCTCCCCCATCCACCCCTCTGGGAGAGGATCATCTATTTGTCCAAACCCTTTCTCCACCCATCAAAAACAGTCATTTATGCAAAGTGGGACAGTTTCCTATGGGATCTCCTGTGGGAATTTGAAAGAAGTCTCATTGACTATTTTACTGTCTGCTTCATGTTGCTGATGGAGTAGCTATCTCTTCATTGAGGGCTAGAAAAATAGAAATTCACTCTTAGGCATTTTGCCTGAATATGTTTGTTTAAATACAAGGCTGGCTAACAGATATATAAAAATATAATGCTCACTTATTTTTTCATAGGCTGCATACAGGTTTGTGTGTAAATCCAAAGATGACAAAAAAGAAAACAGCAGTGAAGGAAGACAAATAAAACAACATTGGGATTTGAAAGAAGTTTGTTGATTCCAGCTCATCCATCAGCAGACAGAACACATAATAAAAAGTGCATGGGTTTGGATGTGTAGAGTGTGTGATAAGTGGGTAAAACTCAATTTCCTATAAACTGATGCCACACTGCCTTTTGGAGAGTGTCCTGTTGTTTGGCCTAGGTTTCTGTTTCATCCCTACCTCATGAATAAACAGACCCTTCAAGGGCTGGTGGTCACTCAGCTGTTGGAAATACTAACTCCCACTGTCCCAGAAGGGCACGTGGATTTGGGGAAGAAAGATGCAGACTGTGTCATCTGCTGACTCGTGGTTTAATCTTTATTTTGCACTTCCAGCTGATAAGACCACTTTGTGCAGAAGTAATACAGGAAATGATGCAGTGCAGAAACCAAGAGTGGCAGAAAGGGAAATGGAATGTACTGGCATGGGCTCAGCCCTGCAGACGAGCTCTCTGCTTCTTGGAAATGAAAATCTCCACATACATTGTGGTTTGGGTTTTATTTGTTTGGTTTTGTTGTTGTTCTTTTCTATGTCTGTTTGTTTGGTTTTTGGGTTTTTTTTAGCTTAATATTGGTTTTGGAGCTTAGAGGAACTAAGCGTGTACAGCAGCCTGTGAGTTTTCTCCCTCTTCCCTTATCTTGCTGCTTATTCAGGGCTTGGGGTGTGCTTAGGCTTTGTTTTGGAGGCAGGACTTCAGCAGGAATCCCTGGCTGGGGGCTGGTGGCCAGCTGGGTCCTGCTGAGCTGCATTACTTCCAAGCTCACCTCCAAGCACTGTGCCTAATGCTGTTCGTCCTGCTCCCAGCAGCTGTTGGCACAGAGATGCCACTGTAGCTTTGATGGTGAGAGTGAAACTTGTTTTGGAGTGCATGACTGTGGGAGTGGGATGTGTGTGTGCTTCAGGATTTGAGCCAAAAACTTCAGAGAATCTGTTCCTTTGCTCTGATTGCTTGGGGCTGCATCTGAGCATCCTCTTAGTCTGTGCAGAGCTCGTGTACTAGCCCATGTTAGGGTTGTATTTTCAGGCACTTGATATAAACATACAGTCTTAATAGATGGAACTTTTCCTTTTTCACAGCAAGTAGCTTGGTGAAAAATGGGTCAGGCCTAGGTAGAACCACATCTGCAAACATTATTGATGTTGAATGAAGCTCGGGTCGAAATGTAGGCTTTGCACTTTCTCCTTTATTAGAGCTTCAACTCGAGCCTTTTAAATCTTTTTTGTTTAATTCAAATGGATGTGAAGAAGAAAGCTTTACTTGATATGCTACTGGAACTTGTAACTTGTGGAACTTGTATCTTTTGTTTGAAAAGTGCAGAGAGTTTAGATTTAGAATATTGATTGAGATACAGACTATATATGAATTGAGAATAACTCAGTTACAAACATATTTAAAGCACATGCACTGGGATTCTGGTAATTCAGTTCTTAAATTAGCACAGCATTTTAATAGAGCACTTTAGAGTGCATGTAAGGATAAAGTATACCTGGACTACAGTCAGTGACAGTAATGGAGTTTCAGTTCATTTAACAGTATAGCACATGCCCGCGTAACAAAACAAATTCTTAAATCAGCCGCAGGCTCATGCAAATCTTCCCTTGCATTAACATTATTATTTCAAATACAGTTCCTAGCATAAAAGAAATGGGATGTACCAGTTTGAAGTGTAGGTAGACGTGGCCTGTGTCTTAGTCCATAATCATTATTCACGTAAATGTAGTTTATGCATTCAGCCTAATAAACCGGAACCTCTGCAATTAGATAACTGTTTTAGTGACAAGTTAATTTTAATCAAGTGGATGGTTTTCAGCTTAAATTTCTTCAAGTATAATGGTATACTATGAAACCATTGTAGTGTATGACAGTCAAGAGAGTAAGTGTGCCATAGCATTTGCAATTTTAAGGTCTGCAATCTTTTCTTAGTATAGCTGTGAAATCTTGTCTGATGTGGGTGTGCTGACACCTTCTATTCTCTGTGTGTATAGATTGCTGGTTGGTTGGGTGTTTTTTGTGTTGTTCTGATGGCAACAAAAACATTCATATCCTTTTCCCCTTCCCCCTTCCTCTGCAACCTGTTGGTATCCAGTCCAGGATATGTTTCCTGTCTTGTCTGTCTATTTGAAAATCAGTGGTGTGGTGCTCTTTGTCTCATTTTCCCCTCCTTGCCAGTCCCGGGTCTCTTCTGTTTCCCTTGCCAGAGCCTTTTACCTGCTCCCAGCCTGGACAAGGACAAAACCTGCTACGCACAGCTGGGACTCCTTCAAATGTGGTGTTCCTCCCCCTCTTGACCCATCGCTTCAGTCCCATTCCTTGTCTTCCAGCTTGAGGACCACTGTGCTGACTAAAATCCTCTTATCTGGACTTCTTCGTCCTTCCCACTCCTTCATGTGTCCTTGAGTATATCAGGCAGACATTGCAGCAGGAAGGGTCAGTGTGTAATCGCTGAAGTTCATGATAGCTTTCCCTCACAGACTGCTTAGGAGCTCTGAGGGCTCTTGGGTGGAATGGGCAGATGGGGTTTCCTTTCTCATGTGAGTGAGTGAGGGCTAAGATCTTTCTAGTTTCACTTTTTTCTTTTTTTTTTGCTTTGTTCCTCAAAGTAAGTCAGAGGTGAAACTGAACTGGTTTTTTTTTACAGATTGAGTTATGCTCAGGTCTAGTGCAGTGATTTTTGAATTTCATGCCTGGTAGTTTGGAGAGAGCTGGGCAGCACATTGCTGTTGAGGAATATTGCTTCCAGCCGCTCTCTAAACTAAATAATAAAAAAAGCATCAGTGATCCTGCACTGCTTCCTTGGAATGTTTTGCTGGTTAAGGTTGCAACAGCTGACGGGCAGAGTGTAGCACTGCTCACACTTAATAGTGAAAAATTTAAATTGAGGGATTATTTTAGGCTAGATTTAATGTGAACTACATTTCTAATAGAGAGATGTACTGGGTTCAGCAGCAGGTCCTGCTGCTTAAGTTTTCATCAGATGTGCCTTGAGTCCTGCCCGGAGGTTGTCAGCACTTTGTTGTTGTTTTATTGTTGGTTGTTTCTTTGATCACACCACTCTTCTGGGTTGAGGTGGGGGATATTTTTAACTGCTCTATGTTAACTTGAAAGGTAAAATCCTTTTTTTTTCTCTTTCTCTGATGCTCTCCTTCAGGTTGTCAACCAGAAGGATTTAGAATAATGAGAAGGTTGTGACCGTCAAGGGGGGATGTCAGCGCTGCCTTCTTGGGACTGGAGGATTGAAAAGGAGAAAGGACCAGAACTGTTTGATCCAGGCTGCTTTTGACTGCTGACACAGGCTGCTGTACCCTGGTGGCGGTGCAAGAACAGGGCAGTCGTTCCTGCTTGGTTCTGTGGTATCACCACAGCGGGGTCACCATGAATGTAACAAGTTTATTCTCCTTCACCAGCCCGGCAGTGAAGAGGCTGTTGGGGTGGAAGCAAGGGGATGAAGAAGAGAAATGGGCAGAGAAAGCTGTTGACGCATTAGTGAAAAAACTGAAGAAGAAAAAAGGTGCTATGGAGGAGCTGGAGAAAGCACTAAGCTGTCCTGGTCAGCCCAGCAACTGTGTCACAATTCCTCGTTCCTTGGACGGCCGGCTCCAGGTGTCGCACCGGAAAGGGCTCCCACACGTCATTTACTGCAGAGTGTGGCGCTGGCCGGACCTGCAGAGCCATCACGAACTGAAACCTCTGGAATGCTGCGAGTTCCCCTTTGGTTCAAAACAGAAGGAGGTTTGCATCAATCCCTACCACTACAAGCGGGTGGAAAGTCCTGGTAGGTTCTTCCTTGTTTGTACCTTTACACCTTATCTGAACAATGTAAAGTGTGGCAATTAAATCACGTGACTCATCGGCTTAAATAAACAAAAGTGGCTGTTTGTACATGTCAGATTCTTCCTCTGCAGTTTATCTGGATATAGGCATTAATTAGCAGTTCTCCCTTTCACGTGGTGAATGCTTCACTTGTGTAAATGTTTTATCACTACACAGAGGTAGTCTTAGTGTGTGCCTCAGGCTGCTGGGCCTGGTATCATCTGGGAATGCTGGTACCCACTATCCCTCAGTTAATTTGTTGTTTACTCAACTGTGCAGATCTGTGATTTTGTATGAAACACTGGAGGCTAATGTAAAGCATTATTTGCATTATCTGTGCCTGAAAACCATTCTGACACACAGCAGTAGTAATACTACTAGTAGTATTTCCAAATTATTATTTCACTTTATCACTTTAGTTTCTTCATCCTACAGAAAATAATACTGTTTTTAGGATCTCTCACAATTGTTGCCTTTTAAAAAGACTTTGAGTTTAGACAGCAGATTATAATCCCCTCAATTTGAACTTTGATAGTACATGAAATTTTACTGTCAGCTGTTCTGCAAACAGTTTGCTTACCTGTTACCCACTGCCTCACTTCTTTTTTTAAGGTGCCACCCATCCTCTCTTCAGCCTCCTCTTCAAAGGCCAAACCTCTTTTTGATAACTCCGTGCTTAATTTCACTCATGCAAGTTTATTATCAGGGAATACTTCCAGGGACTAAGATGAACTGTGCTTGGATGTGTCATCACCAGTCTCCAGTTGTTTGTGAGGGTGTACAGGGACAGCTGCAGAAATGCACCGCAGGCATGGGTGGACTTCCGTGGTTTAAATGTGAGAAGTCCAGCAGTGTTAGCCATTTCATAAACTGCAGCTGTCTGAAGAGTGGCAAGGATACACAGAACCATGATGGAAATGAGGTTGTTGCAAGATTGTTTTGCAGTGGATGGAAGTTGCATTTGTCTTGGATCTGTAATGCACAGTGCATATCTTGATGTTAAATATTTCCCTTTGCTGTGTTAGTATTAACTTGGAAATCATGTGAATGGCAGATGCAGTACCCATAACGTATGTATTTATGCAGCAGCAGCTAAAACAAAGGAACTCAGCACTGGAAAAACAGTTCTGAAAAAGTTTAAAATTTTAAAAAATCTCAACAATTTCATGTTAAGTACAAGAGGGATAGTAAAACAGTCATGTATTTGTACTGCTAGATGTCTGCATATGTCTGGGTTGGTTGCTTGCATTCAGTATTCCAAAATACTGAAAATTAAGATTCCTGAAACACCTCTGTTTCTGTCAGACTGAGCAACAGTTGGACTCTCACTGTAATGCCAAATCATGTGTTCTAACTCATTTTGCTTTAGTATTGAAAACAATTACTGAGTTTGAGAACATTCTCATATGGACCATTTATGCCATATTTAAAACCAGGTATTTGTAAATGTCCTGTCACTTCACAGAATCACAGAATCACTTAGGTTGGAAAAGACCTCTTGAGATTGTTGAGTCCAGCCTTTGACCAGACACCACCCTGTCAACCAGAGCATGGCACTGAATGCCACGTCCAGTCTTTCCTTAAACACCTTCAGGGATGGTGACTCCACCACCTCCCTGAGCAGCCCATTCCAACGTCTAATCACCTTTTCTGTGAAGGAATTCTTCCTAATGTCCAACCTAAACCTCCCCTGGCACAGCTTGGGACTCTGTCCATATTCTGTGTTCACTTCAGTGCGTTATGCAAGATAGAATAAAACTTTCAAAAGATGCCTGACTAAAATGTACATTTTAGGCTGGGTTTGTAATGTAGAGGGATTTGTGTTTAGTCAGCCACAGATTGTTTTGAGGGATATTGCACAGAGCTGAGTGGGAAAACAGCTTTTGGAAACAAGTGGTAGCTGAACTCCCATTTGACTTGGAGAGCTGTGCTCCATAACTTCTGACTTCTTTTTTCCTGTCCCTTCCTTGTTCTTGCTGTTCTCCAAGTATGGTCTTTATCTTCATTTCCTGACAGTCACTCCCAAATTCTGCTAACCATTTTTTCCCATTTTTGCCAGGACATTAAAACACCATTACTGGTGCGTAAATGCTTACACTTTGAGATTAATGGGTAGTGGGAATTCAGGCATGAGTCACCATTTACAACAGTCTATGGACTCGAGCAGATATCAAGGTTTGTGTTTCCCAGAAGGCTTAGAAATGCGCTTTCTCTTGACAAAGCAAAATTGGAAACTCAGATTGTGTATGAGGCATGTTTTGTGTGCAAAGTACATCATAAAGTTCTGGCTCTGCTTGACAGTGTGGTCTCTGTTGAACTGTTTTCTGCTGAACCAGTTACTGGAGAACTGAAGGATATGATCCATGCATGGGATGGCATCTATCCTATCATTCTTCTGCTGATCGTTGTGTGATTTGTTTCAGTGTTGTGTAAGGTTTGAGGAACGGATTAGTGGTAAATCCTCAAATATGTGAAGTCAGGTAATGCTCTTTGTTGGGAAATCAGTGCTGTGGATGCATCTCAGTTTCCACAGTGCCAGAGGCATGAATGGATTTTCTACCTTGATACCTTATTCCATCTTTACTGTTTAGCTTGTGAAGATAAGCTTGGAAAGCATGAGAACTGGCACTCTGTGGTGTGTCTGCCAGCTACAAAGCTACACCTGAATCCAAGTGAGATCCTTCTGTTAGCCAGGCTAGATAGGAACAGGTTGTGTAAACAGTGATAGGAGGCAGAAAACTATCAGCAGTCTCCAACAGGGAATCTCCCAGTGTCCCTGCACACAGAGGGGAATGTGGCATCTGGCAGGCACATGGGTGTGACATGATAGGACCAAGCTCGTGCCTAACCTGATGGGGGGGCTCTGCACAGGCACGGGGGCCTGTCTGATCCTGTGACGTGTTGATCAGAAAAAGTAAACTCACAGAAAACTACTTTTTGGCACAGTTAACTTGGCAAGCTCAGTGCCCTCAGCTCACTCACGTGGAACCAGATGGAAGCATGGCAGCATTGGAGGCACAGGGTGGAGGTGAGGAACAGTGGCCTTCCTGTGACACTGACACTTGTCCAGCCTGGAACCAGCGAGCTGATGGAGTGATGGAGCCCTGCTCCATGGTGGGGTGCACGGACTGCTCCTGCTCGCTGTGTTGTGCCAGCACAGCTGTTCCCATGGCCTTGTGCTGAACCACATCACAGTCACTTTTCCTCTCTCCTGCTGTGTTATCTTTCAGGCTGATCAGGGCAGCACAGGGGCTTTTGTCCTGGCTGTGGGACCATCTGTACCAACACAGCCTGCGGAGCACATCTGGGAGGGAGTGGAGGTGGAGGGACATGAGAGGAGAAAGTAGAGACTTGCTGCAGGGAGTGGGAATGCAACCTTGCACTTGAGTGCCAGGAGGAAATACCTCCTCGAGATGGGTTACAGTAGCTCACTGCTGCTGTTCCCTTCGTCTGTTGTGTGCAGAATTATTTCTGGAGCAGGGTAGTTAATGGCTGTCAGATTTCTCCCTTGGCAAGGCAAAGCAAAGCTTTTAATTAAGGAGGGCAAGGTCTGAATTTGATGCCTCTTAAAAATTGGCACGCTTAGCTGAACTGGTGTGCTTGCTTGGCTGAATCTGCTTCTTGTCCTTAGTTTTATTTTTTGGTTTAGAGATATCTGTTGGGATTATCCTTAAGTATGACCAAGACTTGAGAAATAATTAGGTGTACAGCATACACAGAGGCTGTGAGGAAAAACATGACATGATGTTTCTCTCTGGAAATGCCACAAATGACCTCTCAAGTTTTGATGGAGAATGTGTAAAGTCCCTCCTGAGACACTTCCTTCTCGTCTTTTATTCCTTAGGTTTCTGTGGAGATACAGCCTCTGCTACTTGCCTCTGTCCTCAGTTATGTCAGTGGGACCAGATGAAAGATATCATCCAGAATTTAGGGGGGAAAAAAAAGGCCTGGATCCTGTTTGCTCTAACAGCAAAACAAAAGGAATGGAATACGGAACAGGGAGGATGAAGAGGCGCTTAAATTGACACTGCTATTAAAAATAATAATAATAAGTCACACCTCTAATGTGGCTTTAGGGGAGGAGGTTCAGTTCTTTTGCCTTAGCTAAAGGGGAAGGAAGGAAGATGAAGAAACTGAATATTTCATTTTCTTAAAGTGCTACTGAACATTCTCTCATACTCTCCTCCATTCTGGTGCAGAATTGTGTTTGCCTCTACTAAGTGTCCTTGCCCATCATCCTGCTAGACTTTAGGTTCTGACTTTATACTATGTTACAAAGGAGGCAAAAGAGAAATTAACTTGTTTTCATGTTTAACTTGTGGAAGTGGTTGAAAGTGCAGTGTTTCTGTAGATGGCTATCCCCATTTTTTTTGCAATTGCCAATAAAGCATAGATAAAAAAGGCTGAATGGTTTTCCTCTGTTAAGCTTCTCTTCTTCAGAGAGCTGGCTGCTCGACATCGGGGGGCTTTATGAAGCTGATGGTGCCGATGTTCCAACCAAACAGGGGGCAAGTGGTGGTTGCTTTTTGGTGATGCAGACAAGTACCCTGTCATAACAGTTGAATTTTCAATTCTGCCTAAAAATTGTGATGTTCCTTTCAATTATAACCATGAATTCAAAGTGTGTGTCTGCTTCAGCAAGCTTGTTGCTGGCCAGAAACATTTTACCTGTGTGTACAGCTGCTTTTCGCCACAGGAACAGACCAGGTCCCCAGGCTCTGAGGAGAGCGGTAGGTGTGTCATGCTGGTTTTGCTCTTGGTGTGGACTCTCTGCCTATGACTTCAACCTGATTATTTTCATGTTTGTCTTTGATCTCCTCTGCTTTTTGCTCTCAGTGAGGCTCTGTAAGGCAACACACCTACTGCAGGCTCCCACAGAACCAGGCCTGGTGGAGGATAATGCCAGCAGTGCCAGGCATCTGGGAAAAGGGGAGAGGAGACGGGGGGAGAGGAAAAGGCGAAAGGGAAGCTGCTCCTATATTGTAAGGGAGGGCAAAATTGCTGCATCCCTTCAGGGTTAATATGTAGAACCAAGTTAGAAAAATCCTTGTTCCTGCACGATTCCCATAGCAGGATTTCTGCACCTCTGCAGGCTGGGGGTGAGGGAGCAGAATGTCAGCCCTGAGAAGTTTTGCTGTACAGCCATGTGTGCGCTTGTGTGTGACTTTAAAAATAGCATTGCTACAACAGGTGGGCACAATTATAGGATAGTTCCCCAAAATAGCAAAAGCAACTGTCAGTTTGCTTGGCAAGCAGAATAAAACTTCCTTCATTTTGGCTTTGCAGAATTCAGTTCTGAAATTCCCCACTGGAGCTGACCTGGGTGAGAGGAATTGAAACAAGGAGGTGGAAGGAGGGAATGGTCTAACAGCAGGGCTTTCCTTGTCTAGCCTTACCACGTGTCAGAAAAAAATGCAATAAAGGGATAAAAGTTGTTAAGAAAGATGTTTCTGTCCTTTTTTGTGTGTATTTTCTTTCTTTAAAATTAACCAGTTACAGATGTTTCTTCTGATTTGAAAGACCAGACATCCAAGTTTTAACCTACTGAGTAGGATGGTGACTGTGGCTTTTGTACAGGTAATTTGAACTCTGGTCTGTGTAAATGTCTGAGTTAATACACACTATTGCTGTGACTTCCTCCTGCATCAGGACTGCTCCTCCACCAAATCTGCTTACAAGGACTCTCTCACTAGTGTGCATACAATTAGTACTAAATTCTGAAACTGACCTTGACAAATGTCGGTTTAATCAGAATGTCAGCTTATCGGAGCATCCGCAAAGAAAATCTAATGTTAGCTGAATATTGTAATGCAGGAAATGTCCTAATATTACTTGTCAAATGCATTTAGACCAGACGTCTGATGCAAAAGCAAAGTCAGTAAAGTAACAACTGGTTTGCCTTTTTTTTTTTTTTTTTTTAATGCAGTCTTCATTTGTAACTGTGCAAAATGACAAATCAAGCTGTGGGGTCTCCCAAAACTGCAAAATAAGAGTTGAGAGAACAAGACAGCTCTCAGCTTTCTCCTGGAGTAGAAAGTCTGTCTTTCTGTCAACCAAAATAGGTTGCTGAATAGCTGCAATTACTAGAATAGAGGTTTGGAGCAAAAGTTTCAAAGACTGGAATTTCTCCTTTTGAGAAACCAGCAAAGCAAAGCTGTGATACCACAGCCAAGGGTTACTGGAAGAGCTTTAAGTAGTTCGATCCTCAGAGATTGCTTTTGACACAATGCTTATTAATTTTATATTTTTAACCAAGAATAACTGAGGCAACACGAGAAAACCTAATGACATAAGCAGTTTTCTCTCTACACAGTGTTTTGCTGTTTACAAGTAAGATCTTGGCAAGGCCTTGCAGTCTGAATGCTTCAGTGACTCTCTAGTGTTGCAGAGAGCAGACCAAACTCAGCACATTCAGCTGAGCATGTGTTGGTACCTGCTCTGTTCCCACCGTGGGACTGGAGTGCTCATCAGGATGCCACAGCCAGCTTCAGCTGCTGTGACCTCAAAGGCAGGAAATGAAGCTGGGAGTCTTCAGGAGGGTTCAAATTTGTTAGTTTAACACAGCTGCTGTCTTTTGTTGGTTTTGGTTTTGTTTTTTTTTTTTTCCTTCTCCTAACTCTTCCTTTTTGTTATAACTTAGTCTTTGGAGGATTTTCCCATTTCCAGATAGAATGAACTTTTGTTTCAGGATTTCCCTCCTTCCCAACCTGCAGTTCTGTTTTTCTGGCAAAACATACATGGCTTTGCATAAATTCATATGAAAATACAGCTATATAATGCTTGGAAATGAAAGTGCTTTGTCTAATGATAGTGTTGTGAGATCTTCATTAGCACCAAGGGCCCTGTTGTGGTACAAACCCTTTTACAGAACATATGTCAGCCAAGTCATGGTTTTTAAGAGCAAAAAGTGCAGCACCAATTGCTTTTTTTTTTTTTTTTTTTTTTATTTATTTTATAAATAATTTTTTTACAGAAGAAGTAGAATCTACTTTGGCAAGGAAAGTGGATCAAAGTCTGCTTTTTTATATGTGGCCCCTTGTATTTCTTTACATGGTTTTTCAATTTCCATACGTGGAAAAAGAGATACCTTCCCAAATTTTCACATAACATGCAAAGGGTGTGGAAAAAATGAGCCCTTGAGGGACGCTAGCTGTCATCTGGGCTTGTGTAAGATAATCAAAACCCATCTGGATAGAAAATATGCTTCTTTGAAAGTACAGCAGGTCCTTTGGATTAGATTAGTTTCGGGTTTTTCATAGAGAAACTTAAAAAAAAGAAGTTATGTTTGTAAATTGGAGACTTTCTGTGTTTGCTAAAATCATTATCTCTGGAATGTGAAAATAGAACAAAAAAGAAAAGCAAGAAGATCTTTATTTAGGATAGCACAGCTGTTAGTTTTTTGCAGAAGAACAGGGTGACATGCTGGAGATAAAAAGAGTAGAGATCAGTAAGTTTCTTCAAAGGCCACTATTACATTTTCATAAAAGCATTTCTTCCTTGGTGTGGTTAGTCAGAACATTTATCTGAACAGCCAGGTTGCCTTTGGTCTATCTTCTGTATTTTTGGCATTCTTGGCTCCTAGATGAAATAGCCCTGTGGGGGAAATTGCCCTGTAGCTCTAATTTCTTTAATACATCTCCTCTTGTTTGGTGCAGGCATATTTGGTCTTATTTGCATGGTAAAAACAAGCTCCCCAATTCCCAGGCTGTCTTGACAGACACAGGATCTCAGCTACAGTTCCACAAAGGTACCCAGCCTGCTTCCTGGGGGTTTAGCTCCCTCTTCCTTACTAGTAACCTTACTGGTAGTAGTCAGGTATTAACTCTCAACTCCGGGTCCACATCGACAGAAAAACTTGGGAGCAAAATTTAGCCACAGTGTAGCACATAAAAACCTTTTAATCCGGTGTTTGAAGAACTGCAGAAATCAAGCTGTCGGATGGCTTGTGGTTCTACTCCATTAACTTTAAATGAGGTTGAGTTTGCAAATCTGTTGCAGTAGCTTTTTAAGACAATAGTGTATTCAATAGTATGTTTCCTTTAAATATATGCTGATGATACTGACGATAATTTTTAAAAAATTTAATTTTTTATTGTATCTACATTCCCTTCCGCTGAAGAGGAAGGGAAGAATTGTGTTTGCAGATGGTTAGAGCCACATCCTGCAGAGATCTGCACAGCAGAGATGTGCACTGCTTCATTATTTCATAGCAACAGGTGTGCTGGCTTAGCACCGAATAACTCTCTCATGCTCTCTCCCCTTCAATTATACCTCTTCCTGGAGCTGGCAGCTGCAGCAGAGATCAGCCTCCTCCCCTGCTGGACTGAGCCTCAGTAATTTGTTATTCCATGTGGCTGAGGTCTGCAACCTGACCAGAAGCTCAGCGCCTTACGCAGGGGCAAGGGGAGCAAGAAGGGTGTGCATCCCCCTCTATGGTTTGAACTCCTGGCAGCCTTCCATGCTCCAAAGGGCCCACTCCCTGCTCATGTCTTTACTCCTGAGTGAACAGCACTCAAATTAACTCCTCTGTGGCTCCACTAGGAGCAGCTTCCCTGCAAAAAAGCTGGGAGCTGCAGAGAGATCAGGTTATGGCAGTGAGTGACTTAGAGTTGGACTAATTGGAGCACTGCAGTCTGTCCCACCTGATGTGGCCTTTCAGGACTTTTCCTCCTCATTGAAGGTTGTGTGTATGCAGGGAGGATGTGAATTAGGGGCAGCACTCAAAGTAAATTCTGCAATGATATTTTTGAGACTATTTGTCTTGTATCAATACCAGTTGTGTTCTTTTTCCCTCTTTTCCATGTATATTTTGAAGAAGTTGGCATTTAATCACTTGAGGTTGACGGACAAAAAGCATGGGCTTGCATGAAGGACACCTGGGAAAAGGAGACTTGTTTTATCTCAAGTCCTTCTAAACTTCGCCAGTGGTTCTGCCCAACAGGAGAAAACATGCATATATACCTTGGGAAAATCTGGCACTGCATTAATTTAATTACAGAAAATATACAGAAAATATCCTGTTCTCCTGCTATTTTAAAATGCTGTAAATCATGTGGCTTCCTCTGATGTCACGTGTGTCATTGTTTAATGTGAGGTAGGGGATGGGAAAGGTAGGTGATGTACTTTCTGCACAAATTAACTCCAGAAAAGTTAATGGTTTGACCTTCATCCGTAGGAAAGGAAGAGATAGGAAAGCTGTGTTTTTAATGCTTGGAAAAGTAAGGAAGAATCATAAAGACAGGAAAGGGAAAATACATTTTAACACATGATCTCATTGTTAATTTTTTCGCTGGTAATTTATTAGCCCAGCAAATGTTGACTATGGCAATTAAATAGTGCATGACCTAGCTGCAAAAAGACTGCTTGTTTTAACAGAACAAGCTTAATTCTGAGAGACCTTAATATTCAGAGATCTTGGCTCTGACATGTTGAGGATGAGTGGATTTGTGATGTCCACCAGAATGCTGAGCAACATTTTTTTTTTCAACAGTCTATTCCAGTGGCATGTGAGATTGGTTGTGTTGGAGCAAGAAACAGTCTGCACAGCTGGGGGAGATGAACCTTCTCCTGGGGTGTTTGGCAATTGAGAACTTCCGTAGAATGACAGATGGATGTGTTTTGTTTCAGAAAACACCATAATTAGGAACTCTGTCTGTGCCTTGTAAAGTGGAGTTGGTTTTTGACATCTAAACAGATTTACTCAGGGGTGACATCTGCCTCAAATATTTGAGATCTCTTGGAATCTCAGTGAAGTTGCTCTGAGATAATGAGAGATCAGATTAAATCCTTAAAACCTACTTTTGACTTGGGCAGCCTTAATTTCAGTGGTGAGGGTTTAGGGTTTTTTCGGTGTACAGTGAAGATTTCTGGGATCAGACTGCTCATGCATTAATGCCACTAGCAGGCAAAAATGGGGGCTTAATTTCTCTCTTAGGCATATGCAAAAAAAAAAAAAAAAGATTAAAGGAAACCTGCTTCTTTTCTTTTTAGCTAATCGGTGACTTTAGGAATAGAGAGTGAGTTTTTAGTGTGGCATTCATTTATATCCCTTTTAAACATGAACCTAGACCTCAGACCTTGTCTATGCGTTGAGTGGTATCCTGGTACTCTTGGACTCCAGGGCACCAAAGTAAATACCTGAGTGCTGCTTCTGTAATAGCAAAGTGCTGGAAGAGTAAAGATGTCCCAGTGTCCTGGAAGAACCTGTTTGTCATGTCAAGAAAATGTTGGGTTTTGTTTTCTTTTGGTTTGTTTTGTTTTTTTTTTTTCTGCAATTAGTTTGTAATTCAGCCTTTTAATAAAGCAGCTGTCTCCAAAACACCTTTCTTAATCTGAATGATAGTTATGTCTGTATAGGCTTGTTGTGGTACACATGCTCCCATTCCTCTTCTGTGTGCCCAGGTGTTGGGGCCAGAGGAGGAGTCTCAAGGGGAGGGGGTGGTAGCCTTGGCTTGTTTTTCCTGGGTTTTGTTGGGTTTTTGGCACCCTCTCTTGAAGGCAGGCTCTCCAGGGGGGTTTCTTCCAGTCCTGCTCAGCTGTGGAGTTGGGAAACGGAAGTTCCATGGGGGAAGACATGAAGAGGACTAGCTTCTCTATTTCTCTTCCACTACTTTGTGCATGGACCTCCGTCTCCCAGACCTTGCCTCTCCTCTTCTTTCCATCACCCAAAAATTTCTGTGAAAAGAAGAGCTTTTAATCCTTCGGTTAGCTTGGACTTTGCTGTGAGGCATTCAAAGATAGAAGCTGAGGAACTGGAAAAAGAGTTGATTCTTTTATCTTAGGGTATCTGGTGTCATGCTGATATTCCCAGTTTGAAAGAGACCTTTGTTTCTCTGCTGAGAAGGCTTCAGAAGTGTGGTGAGACTCGTAGTTTCTGATGTTTCTCTGATCCCATAGTAGCATACAGTTGAGCTCAATTGCTGCTCCGTTGGTTTTTTTGAACTACATAATTCTGTTTAAATTGCACATTTTGTAAACTGACTTGAAGAGTTAATAACTGTTTTAATAGTAACTTGTAAGAACATAGTCCAGGTTAAAAATAAAATTACAGCTGTTGGGATGAGACTGAGTTCCAGGCTTATTAGTATTGTCTTCAGGAAAAAAAAAATCTGTTCTTACTAACAAGGGTTTGGGTTGCAGGCCATTAGGTGATTCGTAGGATGACAAGTGCAGAGGAGGAACTGCATGTCAGCATTGTCAGGCTCTTCCCAGCATCTCTTCGTGCGAGTAAGACTGAAACGCAGAACTGTGGTTTGTTCTTGGCTCTTCTTCACTGGCCCTCTGTGGAAACAAGCTCCCATCTGGCAAACCAGGGAGCTGCAGATTCAAGCTGTGCAGTAACCGGATGTAAGGGAAAGAGTTCTTTCTTGGACATGTGCTCCTAGGTTTGACTACCTTGTTTTTGAGGCAGATGCGGATATGCATATGCGGATATGGGAGGAAGAATGTGGGGTTTTTCCCCCTGTGTACCTTCAGAACTGAGTCTCTAACGCTGTGGCTTTTCTCTCTTTCTCCCTTTCCAGTCCTTCCTCCAGTGCTGGTTCCAAGGCACAGCGAGTACAACCCCCAGCACAGCCTCTTGGCGCAGTTCCGCAACCTGGGACAAAACGAGCCCCACATGCCGCACAACGCGACTTTCCCGGACTCTTTCCAGCAGCCCAACAGTCACCCGTTCCCCCACTCGCCCAGCAGCAGCTATCCAAACTCGCCTGGAAGCAGCAGTAGCACCTACCCGCATTCTCCAGCCAGCTCAGACCCGGGAAGTCCTTTTCAGATGCCAGGTACAGTCAGCTTCCCTTCAGAAGGGAGAAGGTGGTTGGACATCACTGCTGTCATGGGTTTTTTTGCTTAATAACACCAAATGTCCGGCCAACACTTGTGTTCAATAGCAAGCTGAGAGATGTAAGGTAATAAAGAGTATAGAATCTCTTTGTCTGGTAAGATGGAAAGCTTTAATATTGTGCCTCTCTCAAGCACAGTTAAAACATTACAGTAGAACTCCTGTGGACTGTGGGGAGGGATCCAAAATGTTCTGGGACCAGTTCAGCAGTTTAGCCCACAAAGCATAGTGTTCAATGCGCTAGAAGTGTGGTGCTAGAGATCATCCTTGCTTAAGAAAGACATCATCATAGTTCAGCACAAGGCTTTAGTTCTGCAGAAAAAGGATATTTCTCAAGGTGATCATGTTATTGCTGCTTGATAAACAATTTCTTTGCATAGTGGTGTAATTTCAAGAAGCAAATACACTTCAACTGAAAAACAGGCCCTTAAAAGAACTCTTCAGGCTGTTTTACTACCTGAAGTCAGAGAAGTAAGAGCCTTCCTTTGTTGACTGGTGTCTGTAGGAAATTCTTTGAAGCTGCCTTTTTTTGGTCTTTACATGTGGCTGGATAAAAAATACTGCAGAAGCAGTCTGTGGTGGATTTCTTGATCTAAATGCTGGGAGAAGGATGCAGTACAAATGCTTGCTGATTTTGTTTGCCTGTTTTCTTCAGAGGCTGGGGGAGCGTATGTGTAAACAAAGCAGCAGTGAAAATCTGTTCTCTATTACATGAAATTAATATCCATAGATTTCTGCTCCTGATAATTGTTTCAAATTTTTCTCTTGTGAGTGAAGACTACTGAATTTGCTGGAAGGAAGGAAAGAGAGTTTGTATTGGCTTTTCTAAAAAATGTGAGAAGTTGCTGTGAAGTTAGCTGTCTTTTTTTTCTTTTTTTTAACATGATTGCTGTGGTTGGGGTTCTTCCAACAAAGATAAAGACTTAACAAGGTCTTCCTGAATGCTGGCTTGTGGAAGTTCACTTGATCTTTGAAGGTCTGTTCTGTCCACATGCCCTTAATGTCAGCAGCTGCAGTGAAGAAATTGAATTAGAGGGGAGGTCAGGATACTGATGTCCTTGATGCTTAGCCCTGGACAGTTGTCCATCTTTCACTAATGGGGAAAGAGGCTCACTTCTGGAAAAGACAAAAATAAAGGGGCGAAGCAGTTATCCTTGAAAACTTTCTGGATACTGGTTAATTTTTTGCCTGTGGCTTTGGAATCCTGTGCGTGACCAATATCACTTTTGCACACACACAAACATTTAAGGCTTAGTAAAATGTGAGACTCAAAATCCTGTGCAGTTTGTTAAACTTCTAATGCAACCCTGTTGCCATCTCTGTCTTTTCTCTGCTGCTTTCTCATCCAACTGAGGGTGTTCAAGTAAGGGAATTAGCCAGGCACTTGCCAGCATTAGATGTAAAGCTCTCAACAAAATACCTGCTAAACAATAAGTAGTTAATAAATTTCATGAGCATGTATTTTCTTAAAAAATACATTAAAAAAAAAATCCAAACAAAACCACCACTCTACAAAAACTCCCAAAACTTACAAAGCATTCTCCTGCCTTTTGTTGATGCTAATTTGGTTTTCAGAGTTCTGGAATCCCTTGTGATTATTTGCTGTGGTAGTTTGCAATCCATACTCTCAGTAATGGAAATAAATATGGGATGAGCAGCAGCAGAGACAGCACAGTGGTAATCTGATCCCAGTTTTTGCAGCGAAAGCTTGCAGGGATCAGGCAAGGATTTCTTGCTCTTGGATGTACCTCTGTGCAATTGATCTGGAGGAGAATGTCCTCTACTGTATCGGGAAATGGTGACATTGGCAACTTCCTGCAGCTTCTAAGAAATCTTTTGGGAAGCTTTCCCAGAAGTGGAATAGGCAGCTGAAGGGCAGTGCTGGCTGGGACACTTCAAACAGGGCTGAAAGCTGTGTGTTAAATCAGTGTGGTCATTGTGCATGGGCTCCTTCTGTGCTGCTGATGCAGCCCTGAATGGGACAGGACGGAGACACTGACAGAGAAATTCCAGACCCAGATGGCCACTTCTGTAGATTGGGTTCCTGAACATTTTCTACTGTTCCCAGTCTAGGGAAACAGAGCTAATACTTTGGACTGACAATGATAAGGCCCTGGATATGCCTGGGATGTTTAAATACTTTGCTGGTAGAATTGTGTTGAAAACAGAAGGCTCAAACTGAAAGTTTTCTGCTCCAACTTCTGTTCACTTTTAACATATTCAATATCTACTGCTTGCTGGGCCCTGAGACCTCTTTGTGCCCTGGTGTTTGTATGGCACTTTCAGCCTGCAGAACCGTGGGCTGGAAACACAGCTGAGCTTTCTTTTGTGGCTTTATGTGGGGGTGAAGTGACTTGTTTTTATTGCAGTTGTGCTTAATATGCACAGTAATTCTTTGCTTTCCTTATTTGAGGTCCATGTTGCTTTTTCAGATTTCTGGTGGGTGGAAGTTTATAGCTGAGTCAGGCTGGAAGCATTTCCAGGCTCAAACTGTTTATGTGGATATGTAGATGTGCTTTAAAGAGAGGAAAGGACTCTTGTATCTCTGCCTTTTCTATATTTAGCTGATACTCCCCCTCCCGCTTACCTGCCTCCGGAAGATCCGATGACACACGATACCTCCCAGCCCATGGATACCAACATGATGGCACCTGCAATTCCCCCTGACGTACACAGAGGAGGTAAGAACACTTCCTTCGTGTTTTCTTCTTTACTTCTTAAGAGTAAAGAACCTCCAGAACTTACTAGTAATAACTGAGTTTTAATTTTGGATGGATGTTGTTCACGAAAATTTTTGTCTGCAGAGAAGAAAAAAAAAGGCCATGTAATTTTTCTTCTGTTGTTGTGAGGAATGAAAGCTGTAGATTATTTATAAATGTAAATATATATTAAGACAGGAATCTATCCCATGACTCTTCAAAAATGTAAAATATATGGGGTTTATTACTTTCTTACTCCCAACCAACTCAAAGACCAAAGTAATTTTAAGTTTTCTATTGGGAAATTCCACTAATCCCTGAATGGAAAGAACTCCTATGAGGCTGCACATTTCTGCATGCGATACTGAAATTACATGTGTGCAAGCAAAGGAATCTGTTTCTCTCTTATGATTACACTGATTTATTGGAACAATGCAGTTAATGCTATTTAAAGCCTAGTGAATTGTGGGTGACAGTAGATAAGGTCAAGTATAGCTCTCCAGGCAAAGACTTGACCAGAGGAGGGATGTTAAACCATCAGGTATGTAAATGCCCAGAGACATTTTACATGGGCAACTGGAATATCTGCATTTTTTCCTCTGAGACAGTACATCTTATAAAATTGTGCTTTTTTTGTTATGTTTCTGTCCTGAATTTTAAACTTCTGTCTTTAAAGAGTATGTTCTGCTTTTAATAAGTTACCCTTCTGGTTATAAGGGCATTTATGCTTTTTTGTATTTTGTGTAGTTCCACCCTCTCTTCCCATTTTTGTTTCATCTTTGATTCACGCAGTGATAACAGTTGGTTCAGAACACAGAGTTCTCTGCCTGAGGTGCGGCATTGCTACAGACTTAAAAAAATCTGTATTTAAATAAAGGCCTGTTGCTTTATGTACTGTGACACAGACATCTTTTTACACACTGCTTGTTAAAGCCACAGCAGCAGCCGTGACTGCTGAGTAAAGCATTCGGTGCATTCATCATCACGTTGTGAGAAATGGCCCCTTCAGAGAACACTTCAGCTTACACAGTTGTGGCCCATGCCAAGAAAGAGCAGCAAGCTGGATGCTGTGCCAGAACAATTATCAAGATCACAAGCGTATGAACAATTTAACTGTTGTGTTTTGGATTTTTTGGTGTTAGGTTTTTTTTTGGGGGGGGGGTGGGTTTTGGTACTTGCTTTGCTGCTAAGCTCAATGTCTGGTTTCAGGAAGTATATCTGCCCTCTTAGAACAATTTGAATGGCTTTTGTGTTAGCCTATTTACTCTGCTTGGAATGAGTTTTGAATGTGATAAGCCCCATCTGTAGCACTTCCATTTTTTGCTGATCACACAGACTACACTTTGTGTGTATGAATAGTTTGCAGGAATTTTGGGCCAGAAATTTACTGCCCCAAAATACATTTACCAGTCTTTAAGCCTAACTGCAGACTTCTGCATGTGTGTCCCTCTCCCAAAATGCGTGAGTACTGTAGAATTCCTCTAATACATGAGAGCTGATAAAGAGAAAAGGCTTTACATTTTTCTTCTTGCTCTTTATCATTCAGCCATTTCAAAATAAAAATTGTCTCTATTGATATTTTACCCTCCTGGTAGTTTAGTACAATGGATTTTCATCTCTGCCCCTTCATTAAAAAGAAAGACTTTTGGGTGCCTTCACATGTTTATTACTCACCTATGTATGCTGTGATTGCACTACTTTGAAAAAAAAATCTGCTGCAGGTTGTAAGAAGAGTTTTTACTGTGAACTTATTGCACCATTTTTGTTGCAAAATTTTTAGAAGCATGTTCTTCATGGCGATTTGTTAGCCTTAAGAGATTTGATTTAACAAGCTGCATCCTGTCAATGAAGTGAAGTTGGGTAATTTCCATTGTTGGCCCATGCTGGGAATAGAGAGACTAAACGCACCTGCTCTGCATGACTTAAAGCAAATGTAAGGAAGTCAGTATGAAATCTGTGTGAGAGAGATATGATTAATTCTGTAAGAATGGCCAGCTGGCAAGATTTCTTCCTGACTTTGAGAACTGGGGCAAAGCTGCAGCTTTGATAATTGCTGGCATGTTTATGGGAATTAAAAATGTAGTAAACTCTTACTAATAATTAAAGACTGTTTTTTCTTTGTCTTTTTTTTCCCCCTTTTTTTTTTTTAACAGTGATGGGAAGGGATAGAAAGTGCCAGAGTATCAGGAAAGATTAGCTTTTTACCAATATTTTTTAGCAAGTTATAAGAAATAAACAATATGCTCAGAACTTTTGCATAGTGATGTAGGATGCATTATCCTGCTCTTGATTATTCGCCACCTTTTGTATCTACTGTGTACTGCTGGCTTGAGGAGGATTTTTGGTTTTTTGTTTTTGTAACAAAAACTCATAGCGGTGTGATCTGTGAACAGAGAAAAATATGAGCACAAATCTTAGTTGGCTGATATCAGTAAAAACTTGGAGCTGGGAGAAGGAAACTTCTGGCCAGGAAAACAAGTTTTCCCATAATACCAGTCTGATTTTCATTTTAGCACTTTGCCATGTAGTTGGTATCTGCAAAGTTGGTGTTTTAGCAGCAAGTTCCACTTTTCTCATCTTAGCAGTGAAATAGTGTCCTTCATTTAAAAAAAGCCACATAAAGCAACCTCAACCCCTCAGTAGCCTCCTTTTATTTGGAGGCAGTTTAGCAATTTGTAGCTGTATTTGGCACCTTAAAGAATGTGCACTGGGTGGAGATAGGTATATGAAGAAGCCTGGAGTTGTTGGATACCCACTGGGAAACTTCTTGGTTAAGACCTTTGGTATCATCTGGAGAAATTGTTTCCCATGCACAGTCACAAGTGTGACTTCAAGACTTCCATGTGCTTCTAGTGCTTGAATGATTAGAAGTGAACCAGGAATTGCCTGTCAGCTTTCTGTACAATTCCCAGCTTCAGTTAGGAGCTGCCAAGGAGGAACTTCATGCTACCAGCATCTGGATAACTACATTCTGAGAAATTCTTGCTGTTACTGAACAAGTAATTCTTTTGGTGGTGAACACTTGGAGAGCTTGCATTTGGTAGCAGTTGATGAATAAAAGGTCCTCAATTAAACACTCTTTTCCTCCAGTTCCTCTACTCTCCAGCCCAGTGTAACTGTTGGGATCCTGTGTGTGAATGCCCCGTTCATCCTCCAGTCCCAAGCAGTGTCTCTTCATATTGTGGATGTGCTTCATGCATGTTCTGCAGACAAATATCAATCTCTCTTAGGTTTTTTGAAGTCTCCTACCGTTCTCCCAAAAAACACAGGAGAAAGATTTGGTCATGCTCTGAATGCTGAAAGATTGATCTGCTGACTGTCTATTTAAGCTGCCTTGCTGTACTTCTTTTCAAAGTGAGAAATGGTTTTTGATGCAGTTGTGTGATGCTGTTTCTTCCTGCTGCTATACAACTTTGCAGTAAGCAAACAGGTGACTTGTAGTTTGTTAGTAAAATGAACTGAAGTAGAAATTCATCTGCTGAATAGGAAAGAAAGCTGAGTTATACAGTTGCAGCATTTCTCTGCTGTCTGGGCCTGCACCATGGCATGTTGTAAGAAAATGGGGTAGGGATACTGGGGCACTGCTTGGGATGTGCCCAGGAGCTTCCTGCACTTTTCTGCTACTTTGTCTCTTCTGAGTCTTGAGTTGAAATTATTGTACTCTATGTAGCCCAAACCTGCAGGGTTACGACTCTTTACACCTCGAGCCTGTGTTCCAGCACCGTTAGGCTGTAAGGTTTCCACTGTGGCTTTCCAGATGTCCAGGCAGTTGCTTACGAAGAGCCGAAGCACTGGTGCTCCATCGTCTACTACGAGCTGAACAACCGCGTCGGGGAGGCGTTCCACGCGTCCTCCACCAGCATCCTGGTGGATGGCTTCACTGACCCCTCAAACAACAAGAACAGGTTCTGCCTGGGGCTGCTCTCCAACGTCAACCGCAACTCCACCATTGAGAACACGAGGCGGCACATTGGCAAAGGTGAGTTTGGGATCTGGCCATCCATTTTGGAGGTGGGTGGCATTTCCCGAGACATGACAACCTGGGCCGCTTCCCTCAAGAGTAAGCTGCTCTTCCCTAGGATGTGGGAGAAGTGCTTGTGTTGGTAAACACACAATTTTCTGGCCTAGTCGTATAAACAAAGTATTGTTCCTACCTGGTGTGTAATTACAGGAAGCTTTTACCTTTAATCAATTTTTAACTGCCTGAAGGCTATCGAAATCTAAATTAGAATGAGAAGTTAAGGCAGTTTGTCTAATGAAATGGTCTTGATTTATCTTGATTATTGCTGTATATGGAAATCCAAATTGTGGTTCTTGGCACCAAATTTTGTAGCTAGCCTTAGTTCTAACATAAATTAGCCATCCTAACATGTATTTTGGGAGATGACCTGCTAAATCAGTTTATTCCAAATGCATTTTTCACAGTCTGGTGATTCTTTCTGTGAGAATTTTTTGCTTCCCTTCTATGTCTGTGACAGTCTTGCAAAAGAGAAAATCTTCACCTTTATGCCTGACTAATACAGTCCTCTTTTCTGAGAACTCACCTGTAATGCAAATGGCAGGCAAAACTGACACTGCCCCCTGCAAGGGGCCATTCCTGCAAGGCAAATTTTTTAGGTATTTACATTATTTGTAAACTGTAAATTTTCTGAGACAGTTGAGGGTTCAGCATACCCAAGAAGTGGGGTGGATGTTTTACGTGCCAGCTCATGAGAGGAGGAAAGAATTGAAGCTGAAGAGAACTGTCAGGTCCTCAAGCCTGAGCCCCTAGTCTGGAGAGCTTTCCTCTTCATGAGAACTTGTGCAGCTCTCAGCAGTGCACCACACCTGTGTTGTGCCACTCAAGTGCTAATACTTCTTCCTTCTTTTCCTCCCCATCCATCTTCCCAAGTATCAGGATATTTATTTAACACCTCATTCATTTTTCCTGTTAAGAGTAACCCAGCTGCAGGCAGAGTTCTGCTGAAGCACTTAACTGCGTGTGTACCAAAGCAGAGCGTGGGAGAGACAAGGATGCAGTTGAATAAGTAAATGTGTACGAGTGATGGTGATGTAGAACTGTTAGTCTTTGAGAAAGGAGGAGTAAATCCCAAACTTGAAGACATAGCCATAAATGTTTTTGCAGATCAGGTGGGAGTATGTATGTACCCACACAGTCAGTGGCAAAATCTTACGTGACAGAGCACAGTCAAGGCTTTCTTACTGGACTGCAGTCGAGTTTTCTAATTCTCTGTGTTCACCTCTGTGATTTGTGACATTGTGGGAGGTGAAAGGTTTAAGTAGCAAATAAACCATTTTTAAACACAGAACGTAAATTTTCGTGCTTTCTCAAAACCTTTGGAATTGACTCCTACTGACACAAAGGTTCTCTGTATGTTGCTCTTCTGGGGCCTTGCTGCCGTGGAAGACAGGTGAGGGAGCAGGCACTAGAAGGGGAAAGGACTGTAAAATTGTTGTGTACCCTCATTTGGCAGATATATCTGAGGAATTTAAAGGCCTTTATTCTTTTTCCCACCTAGCTTTCTGAAATTAAAGCTAGCTGACAAAACTCATGCTACCCAAATTAGCATTCAAGACTTTTCCAGAGAATCGAGCTTGGGGCTGCTTTAGTATCTACAAATGATGCAGCAGGTTTCTGCTCTCTCTGCTTGCATTCCCAATTACTGCTTTACTTAAATATAATAAGAAAAAGTTCGAGTGGTCAGGTTGTCCCATGGAGGGCATCAAAACTACTGTGCTTGCTGGTTTAGTGTTGTTGAATATACAACATGTTGATTTCCCTTACATACATACATACATACATACATACATACATAACCTTCTTTCAGATTGCCTGCTGATGAAAGAGAAAAGTAAAAATGAAGTTTGAAGACAGATGATATTCTGATATGCAATTAAGGTTTATCCCTTTAAGCAGAAGCCTGTCTCTGTGGAGACAGAGCATGGAAAGAGACACAGAGTGTGAATTTGTCAACCTTCCTTATGCCAACCTTCTCCTCGCAGGGGTCCATCTCTACTACGTTGGTGGGGAGGTGTACGCTGAATGTCTGAGTGACAGCAGCATCTTTGTGCAGAGTCGGAACTGCAACTACCACCACGGGTTCCATCCCACCACGGTCTGCAAAATCCCCAGTGGCTGCAGTCTGAAGATTTTTAATAATCAAGAGTTTGCTCAGCTTCTGGCTCAGTCTGTGAACCATGGCTTTGAGACGGTGTATGAGCTTACTAAGATGTGCACTCTCCGGATGAGTTTTGTAAAGGTATGGGAGCATTTGCATGAGATTATTTTGTAAGCAAAGTACATTATTTTTTCTTAATGTCATGATTTTGAATGGTCCAGTAACCCCCTCCATCAGCCTATTAATGGCTGTTGAATTTTAAGGATGGAATGCTCATTAGGTCTAAGATCTTCGTGAAAAGAAGTATTTGTGGACAGAAATCCATCTGACCCACATACTTAGAAAGCTTGAGGTGACTTGCAGAAGATGTTTCTTCACATAAGTCCTCTAAATCTTGACCAGCAACTCCCAAATGAGGAGCTGCAGTCATTATTTAGAATAATATGCATACCTTTCTATTCTAGGAAGGTATGCAAGGTCAGGATTTGTGATGTGGCTGTTGTGTGAGTGTCAGCATAGGTACTGATATAAAAGGGCTGGTCCTTATATGAAAGTAATCAAATGAAGATGGTGATATGCTGCAGTGCTCTTCATGATGGGAGGATGGGAACTTTCAGATGTGTTAAGACAGGGGTTCCTAAAATGGAATAGGCTGTTTACAGCTCTGCAGCCTACAGAGTTGTATGGCAGTGTTGCCTAAACAGTCAAACAGGACCTCTTGTGTATTGGGAGCTGCACTGCACAGTGGTCAGAGCTGCTGCCACCTGTGCTGGGAGCTCGAAAATCCCTTCATTAGGGGTTAATACAGAGCAGGGCAAACTGTACCTCCAGATGTCACAGTCTTCTCTTCAGACCTGCCCCAAAAATGCAACTTAAAAAACAATTTTGAATGCTTTTAAATATCTCTTTATGTCTTTGTTAATTACCGTAACAGAATCAGGTATGAGCTGTAAAAAAGCCTGTCTTAACTTGAGAAATAGCCTGATGGGAAATGACCATGCCTTCTTTCTCCAAGGAGGAGTGCTTTTGACTTACTGCTCAGTTTATCATCTCCATCCTGAGAATGATACTTTGGTTCTTGTCAGACAGATGCCTCACTCCCATTTCCACATCAGTCTATCACCTCATCTTTTAATTTTTTGATCTGTTTGGCAGCATCTCTCCCCAGTTTGTTCTATTTTCAGTCTTGGCAGAGAAGATTTGAATATCCCCCTCTTCAGAGGCTTTAGAGGGACCGCAGGCAGCTGGCAGTGATGTAGGGGGAAATTTTGCACTGCCACAGGTTATGTCTTTAAAGACTTCCATTCCAAGAGTTCTGAAACAATACT
This sequence comes from Eulacestoma nigropectus, assembly GCA_013397775.1. Taxonomy (NCBI): domain Eukaryota; kingdom Metazoa; phylum Chordata; class Aves; order Passeriformes; genus Eulacestoma; species Eulacestoma nigropectus. The sequence continues at coordinate 7,175,768 of VZTE01000262.1, forward strand.
TTTTCCACATTTATAATATTTTTAGCTTCTGACTTGTTTGTTGAAATGTGATAATAGTCGGTGGGTTCTATGGGTACTATGCCACCCTGCTGATAATGACTCTTGAAAGCTATTCTGGTAAGAAGTACGCTTCTCACATATTTAATATTATAATATAAGGTGATTTGTTTTTTCTTTCCCCGCTTATGATTCTGTTTTCAGGGTTGGGGAGCTGAGTATCATCGCCAGGATGTAACGAGCACTCCATGCTGGATAGAGATACATCTCCATGGTCCCCTTCAGTGGCTGGATAAAGTACTTACTCAGATGGGCTCTCCTCATAATCCTATTTCTTCAGTGTCTTAAAAGGTCCCAAGCTCCTGCATTTTGGAAACAGTTGAGCCTTGCATGTACTTGAAAGATGTATGAGTCAGACACATTTTTATTTTTTTTCCCCCCTCAACTGGCAACAGCTGAAAAAGGGCCATGAAAACACTTGACTTCTGTGACCAACTGTTGGATTCAGAAAACAAAGATAAATAAACCCCTTTGACATACTGTCAGTATAAAGAATTTTAGTTTACATTGTAATGTACTATTGTGGAGTTGATTTGCAGGGCTTAGTACAAGAGGGACGACAGAGCCAAAGCCAAACTCAGTGTGCTGGACTGAGTTCCTGAAGGATTTTTCTGCAGCCGGCACTCTTAAAGTTCTCCTTCCTTACATTCAGCACTTGCTGTTTTCCCCCTTGTCCTCTGGAGCTAAGAGTGGATGTTGGCCAAGTCTGCTTCTTGAAGCCTCTCTTCAGTACTTCTTAAAAACATGAAATTGATGATTGCTGTTCTCTTTGAAAGTAAAAGAAATCATAAGGTTTAATCTCAATAACTGTGTGCTATCTCTGAAACTGTCCTGACCATACTGCTGTAAGAATGTTAGGTATGTTCTTTTGCTAAATGTATGTATGGTGTATTTGAAAGTTTAGAAATAAATTAGATTTAGACCATAAAGGAATTAGGAATATTTGAATGGGGGGAGGTGGGAGTGGGAGGGGAAAATGACAACTGAAATGTAGAATATATTGTAAACATAGTGTGTTAGTTTAAATTGAGGTCTGAATTTTGTTGTGCATTTTGTTTTCATAGTGGCTTCATCTTGTTAGTTCTGACTATTTTTGCCTCTTCCTTTTCCCCCAAAGCAATTGTGCAGCTTCTTTGACCCATGAAGAGGACAAAATGATTAATTACTGCAGTTTGAAGGCTGCAGCTTTATGTATTTCAAGACAAATTTGTACAGAGTGCTCTTTAACTATTGAGCAGTTTTATACAGTTTATGTAACAGAAGTAGGTTTTTAATTTTTGAGAGAATCTTGTTTTGCCTAGTAACTGTTAATTGTTTGGAGGACTTCAATATCCCTGTGCTGGTCTATTTCAAACTTTAAAAAAATATATATTTTTAATTTTTTTTTTTTACTGCTTGGTTTATTTTCTTCTCTTTGCTCTTTTATATTCATGTAAGCTGTAGTACTTTTAAGTACTTTTATTCCAAAACTAGTGGGTCCTCTTTACTGGAAATTTTGAATAAAACCTGTTGTTACTGCTTACATTTGATTAAAACCTTGTCTTGTCCACTTCTTAGCAGACTCTTAACAAACCAGATAATGGTGTGGTCTTGGAGGAGGAACAACTAGAAATGAAGATGTGCTGAGCTTAGACATAATGATTAGAACAGGTTAGTAGCCCTGCTGAACTCAGGAGCGAGGGGAAGCTGAGCAGCAGAGCTCAGTGTGCGTTCAGCCAGACACAGAATGCATCTGTCTGTCACTGTAATGAGTAATAGCCCTTTTTGGAGTATGAGTCAATCCCACCTTTTTCTCTCTCTCTTTTTTTTTTTTTTTGTTAAAGTTAATTGCAGTGCTTGGCTCAGTATACGTTTTTTAAATTAAAATTTTTCCCCCTGCTCAGGGGAAAAAATTCTATAATGTTCAAGTTCCCTATTGAGAAGAACCTGGTACTTTTAAATTCCAAGAATGGGTTTTTTCGTTTTGTTCAGATTCAGTTTGACATATCTTTTTCATAAAGAAGCAGTCATAGCACACATGTAAGTCTTCAAAAAAAATAAATTTAAAGATGACCAGAAAGAGAAAGAATGCTGTTTGCTGCTCAGGCACTGTCTTTGGTTTTGAAATCTTCAGCCCTTGCTACATGAACTCCCAGCTGTTCCCAACAGTTTCATTCCTTTTTATGGAATGCAGCTGTGAGGTAGTGACTTCTTTTTTAATTAGTGCTGTAACCATCCATCATGCAAGTCTTAAGGAGTGTTTCTACTTGGATGTTTTCATATTTGGATGATCCTGTGCAAGTTTTGATAAACTTTGAAAAAGAGTTGGAGTAAGAAAAGACAGTTTTATGTTGTGACTGCTTTGAATGTTGCTGTCTTTTATGTTTTGGGCTGTAATGCCTCTCTGTTTTTCCTAAACAGGGATTAAAATTAGAAAATAGTAGCTCTGCAGTGCCTCAGAAACTTTCAGTGGTAATCTGAATTAAGTGGGACCTGCAAGATCTCAGTTTTTCTAAGTTCCTTCTGTTGTCAGTTTTTCTAGAATACTGTTGAAGTGCTGGGTACATAATAGTTTCTTTATCTGTTATCCAGCTTTTTGCTTGCGGTGTGGATACGTTAGGTGCAAGGAAAAAGTGTGTACCTTCATTTGATGGCACAGAGTATCTCAGCTGTACTTCATTAAACAAGATGAGTGGATTGGAGTAGCATCTGAGACTCTGAGGTGGTTTTGTCTGGGTTAATTTTTTTTCACAGTACTGGTATGGGGCTGTTTTGGATTCGTGCTGGAGACAGTATTGATAAACAGGGATGTTTTCCTAACTGCTGAGCAGGGCTTCGACAGATCCAAGGCTTTTTCTGCCTCTCACCCCACCCCACCAGTGAAGAGACTGGAGGTGCACAAGGAGCTGGGAGGGGACACAGCTGGGACAGCCAACCCCAGCTGACCCAACTTATATCCTATGACATATGGAGTCATGTTCAGCCTGTAAAACTGGGGAAGAAGGAAGGAAGGAAGGAGGGAGTGTTTGGAGTGATGGAGTTTGTCTTCCCAAGTTACAGTTACATGTAATGGAGCCTGGATTTCCTGGAGATGGCTGAACACCTGCCTGCCCATGGGAAATGGTGAATGAGTTTTGCTGCCTGCCCATGGGAAATGGTGAATGAGTTTTGCTTTGCTCATCTATGCAATTTTTGCTTTATTTATTAAATTGTCTTTATCTCAACCCACAAGTGGTCTTACTTCTACCCTTCCAATTCCCTCCTCCATCCCACCTGGGGTGAGCAGCCTCTGAGTGGAGCTTAGTTACCAGCTGGGGTTAAACCACAACAGACTAACAGCCAGGTACAGAAGAGGTAGTATAGAAGTTACCTGGGAGAAAGCAACTGCTGGCTTGAGGCTGCTGTGAAAATTTTTGGAGCATTTTGAAGAAGTTTTCTTACTGATTTGCCCTGTTTTGGATAGTTGGAGTCAGAAAGCTGGAAAAGGCAAAGGACAAGAAAGAAAGGAAAAGTGTTTTTTGCTGACCTCTCACAAAACAGAGAATGATGAGAACTAGAAACACGGACAGAGCCTACGGTGTCAGCTCTGTAACCAGGTAAGTTCCTGCTGCTTGTTTGGTTTTATTTCCCCATAGTTTCCTCCATTTAGTCTGATGAACAAAAGAGTTAAAAACAGAAGACACTAGTTGAAAAGCCAAGGCAAGTCCCTGGTAGGAGAAACTGAAGAGACGTGGATACCTGTATTGAGGAAAGCAGTGAACAATATATGTGGAGACAAATAATTCCATGCAGCTGAATGTGTTTTGAAATTTGTGCTTTGGCTTTTAAATGCTGGAAATCAAATAATTTTCCCTGAGTGGAGATGACTTTTAACCATTTAAAATTTTCTGGAACATTTAAAAGATTTGTTGAAAGCTAAGAGAGGTAGTCCTGCTTACCTGTATGGGTTTAGGAAGGTATAGATAAAAATAATTCCTGTTTTATCATGTCCTGTAGCAGAATCATGGGCCTGACCTTTTAATGTTTGCTAACGTGGTATTGCTATCTACTTTGTTAAAGCCATTTGTTTGCTAAATCACTCCTCTTGCTACTGTAGCTATTGTCTTTTATTGTCTTAAGACAACTGTAGTTGTCTTTTCTAGCCTCTAAACAATACAGATGTGTGAGTATCATTGTTTGAAGATAACAAATCAGTGTAGTGGTGTCTGAAATTGATAGGGATCTTTCTTGGTATGCCTATCTCCTTGATTTTTCCTTTGTCTTGCCCCGCCTAAACCTTTGATTGACACCTTGGAAGTTAGCTGAGTTTTGGTGCTCTCTGTAGTAATTGGTGCTGGTTTGTTCTGCGAAGCACACTGTAGCCTCTTACTGTGCTCCTGAGATTCATGAATCATAGCCATGAACTGGCAGTCACCTTTTTCTGGATGCTTGCCTAAATACACAACATAACTCTACCATCACCAGCCGTCGTGGAGCAGTATATTTTTTACACGCATCATTTCACAGTTCATTTTCTTAAATACGTTTGTGATTCTGTGCAGGAGGGAAGGGAAAATGGCTCTTGTTTTCCTCTGGCCCTTTCTGTCCTTGACTTAACTTAGCGAAGAGAGACACCCTTGCCCTGTTGTCCATTAGGGTATGTTCTCTCTTTGCTGTTCCCTAAGCTTCCCTCACTGACTTCCATATTCTTGATAACTTTCCTTGGTTTCTTTGAACCCTGCAAATCACTTTTTGTCACCCTCAGCAGGTGCTGTCCCCGTGCCACTGTGGGTCAAATGTCTGTGTGCCTTCATGTACGGGGAGCTGCTGAGGCAGAGGGCTCTGGTTCCCCACTTTTGTTCAGTTTAATTGAGGTGGCTGACAGGTGGCTCCTGTTTCATTCACCCCACCTGCAGGAGCTGCTGGTCCCTTCAGCTGGGAGGGCTGTGTCCCATGGGGTGTGTGGTGAACTGTTTTTCATGAGGCAGGCGTGATGGAGAGGCAGCCTCCTGATCAAAGCCTGCTGCAAACACAAAAGTGACTCCAGTAAGATTTACAATGTAAGCATCCTCTGGGCTTGATGTGGCTACAGAGGTGAGCAGGTCTGTAGGAGTGAATGGACAAGATGGGTACAGTTTTCACGCAGGTCTGATAAATGCCTTGCAGTTAAAAGTGATCCTCAGTGTATGTTGTTAATTGATCTTGTGCAGCCGAAGTAATCAAAAGTAATGTCAAACAAACCCCCAAATTTTACAAACAGTCCAAAAGACTGGATTTTGTTTCAGTCATCTTTAAGGGATGTTAAGATTTTTGAATTCTGTTGGGTGCAGATTGATCATTTTTTTCTCAGGAATTGGTTTGTGATTTCTCCTTTTCATCCTGCTGCTAAGGCATGAATTGAAAAATCTGTATCTTCTCTTCATGATCATGCCATCTCATCTGAGATCTAAATCTGTAAAGCTCAGAGGAGGCTGCTGTAGTTTAATTTTGAAGAAGTAAGCACTGTCACTTGCTCTAGATTGTAGACAGGAATTAAGATATCTAATAGCAGTGATAAAAACCTGCCACTTACAACTGTGTACTATAGTAAATAGAAAATAAACTATAATTATATTACAGGCATCCTTTGCTCAAAGAGTTTGGTTTATGTGGAGCGGTCACTTGCTTAGATGTGCTGGGAAGAGCACAGTTTGCCTTTGTAAAACATATTCTGATTTTCCTGTTGCAGCTTTCCCCAGTGTCCCTGTAATGTGTAAAAACATTCTTTTCTATAAAGAAAAATGGTATGCATAACTTTCCCTTCCCCTTTTTCCTAATATAACTTTGAACTTCTTGGTCTGCTGTTCCTTTAGATTACTGAGCTGAGCTTAGAACAAGCAGGAGAATGAGACTTGATGTGTGTAGTGCTGCAGTAACACTTTACCGTTTTTCTGGAGTGCTCGGTTCTTGGCAGGAGAGCGGGGTCTGTCTCATCTCTGAGCCCTTCACTTCTGCTTTCTGTTGATACTTTAGGGATTGGTAATCCTGAGTGTTTTCAGATACACATGTGGAGACTGAGAGATGGCTGCTGTCCCATCAGATATTTCTCCAAGTTTGTGGACCAGTCTCCTCAAGTCAAAATCACCATAGGCCATAGTGTTGGCAACAGCACTGTTTAGAAACTGGATCCAAGCATGGCTTCATTTTGAACGTGATTCGGCCAATGGTTTGACTACAAACACTTTTCAAACCTCTCAAACACAGCTTGATCCCTCTGTCTGCTGGATTTGGGCCATGCTGTTTTCTCAAGCAGCACAGAAAGAAGCTACCTTGATCTGCATGCTCTGGAGACTTTAGAGTTCAGGAGTTGGGTTTTTATCTTGTGCCAAGAGAGCAGTTCTGTAAATACTCTTTCATGGGGTAGCTTTTAATTGAAGTGTGGGCTTTTTTTGTACCCCTACTGCTAATGATTGATATGGCTCTAATTCAGAATACATTCTGGGCACTGTGGCCAGTCAGTTTTCTGACCCACTGTGTTGCTCTTGGTCTTTCAGGAATCACGTCATTGCCTCAAGTGTCCCTGTGATTTCCCCAAGTCACAGGAGCAAGTTTGAACATATAAAGTGGTAGATCCTTGGGTGAATCTGATGAGCTTACATTGATAGAAAGCAGCTTACAATCAAAATATTAAACCACTAAACTCTCTAGAAATTGACCATCTTCAAAAAGATTCCTAGAAAAGCACTGGGATGTCTTAATGTTGGCAAGGGCACATAACAGCAGTTTGAGCTGTCACCTCGAGGTGGGAACCTCGAGTCTGGGGACCCTGATTCAGCAGCGCATATTCTGACTAAGGGGCCATCCATTCCCTCATGGGATCTGTTGGCACCATACAAGCCCCAGATTAATCCATATTGTGAGTAATCAAGAGAAGCAAAGCGAAAAGATCCATGTGTGTACAGTGGCAAGTGAAGGTTCACAGCCAGCTTTTCTTACCATCACTTGAGAAAGTACAGGGAATGCCTTTTTTTGTGCCAGCAGCAGTAGATGGGTGACTGGGGTATGGCAGTGCCATGACATGGAACAACCCCATGCATGGGCTTGGAACTTCACCGCTGAATGTGCATGGAGACTGTGTTGTGTGTGAGCATTGTGTTGGATAAAATGGGGGGAAAGGATCACCTGGCCACACTATTGAGTGATCTTGTTGTGTTTGGTGTTTATTTTCACTGTTGTTCCAGAGTTGTCTGGGTGCTCTTGCACTGTTGTTCCTTCAATAGTAAGCTGAATGAAAGGATATGCAGAATATGTGGCCTTCCCTCTGTTTTTCTCCATGTTCTGGTCACCCCTTGTTTTGTAAAACATTACTGTCTCCTTGTGTTGGGAATTACCATGGCTTTACACAGGTGGGGTGTACAAGAAGCCCAGTCAAAATTCATTCTCTCTACAACTGTGTCTGGAATGCCTGAAAAATGTGACATGGCCTGTCACGTAAACAGGAAACAGCCCTTGTAAGGGACTGAGTGTAGCTGAAAGCCTACCCCAAACAACACTGTTAGTCATCTCCATCTGGGAACCTTTCAGTGCCACACAGGTTTGGAAAACACGGTTGTGACTGGCTTCCACATGCGGGATGAGTGGCGGATACCAGATGTTGCCTTACACATTCAACTCTTTTTCTCTAAATTCCATCCGAGACACAAATGTTCCGCATACAGCAGTTGTGGGTGAAATCCTGCACATGTGAAGGTTTCGGTGTTCACACAGGAACAGGGCTGGACCTGCACCACTGCAAGCAGGGTCGAGGTTTCTCTGGTCATCTGAAGTTTCTGATGACAACAAGCAGTAAAAAACAGAGAGGTAGCAAATTGAATACATAGTCGTCAGAGGTGGAATGCAGTGCACTTCTAAGTGCTGGCTAGTATGTCTGTAAAAGCTGGCCTCATTTCCTCAAAAAGAACACCATGGAATGTAACAATAGACTGATGATATCCTCTTTAGGCATATGTAATAATTAGGCACTCTTAATTTCCATATTTTCAAATGTATGGGCTATGGATTATATCCTGTGTCTGCTTTCAGTTTTTCAAATGCAGAACCAGGAGGCTCCTTGTGAAGTTCCTACCTCTCACTCCTTGTAGCCTGCTCCCTCTTTCCACGACCTTTGTTCCTCAGTGCATACAGAAGTTGGGAGAGCACAGTAAAAGGGCTGGTTACTGAAGTAGAGTACAAGTTAATATGATACCATTAGAAGATACCTGGAGAAACAAAACAGTTGTGTGGGGAGTATTTTTAATTTCTGGTTTTTGTTGTTGGGCATTTTTGAAGTATCCTGTTCATTTTTTGTGGGTTGTTGGAAGTGTAGCTTCCAGACTACACGTCTGCGATGGTTATCCTGGTATTGCTGGTTTGTTACTAAGGATAGTAACAATTACTATCTTTACAATAGGATTGGAAATAATTCTAAATTCCAGTTCTTTAGAGAAGTCAAATTCTGTAAGATAACATTCCTGCTTTTAAGGGATACTTTCAGTTGGGTTTTTGTGTTTTGTTTTTCCTTGAAAGGTGGATGAAAACAGGTGAGAAATTTAATTCCTCATACCTGGGGAGGGGGAATACAGAGATCTGCTTCACTTTCTTCCTTGCCACCTCCCCCAAATGAATTATTCTTCTGTAGTTTTATGGGAGGAAAGGGAAAAATCTGGAGGGACTTGCTCCATGTGGTTTCCCTCTGGCTAAACCTGACCCAGCCACAGGGGGAGATCTCACAATGGAACAGATGCTGTATTCTTCAGATGAATTATGAATTTCAGCCTCTGAAAAGATCAGTCTAAAAGCCGGAGGGCTATGAGGGGAGGGGAAATAACTTTGAAAAACTAAAACAACACTTTGGGTGCATGAAGATTTGAGAGAAATTCTTTTAGGAATGCTGCACTGGAAGCATATTTGAGCCTTGTACATGTTATGCATATGCAGAAGTGCAGTAAATGCCAGTCAGGTGATGGGCTGCCTGCATCGTGCAGCCTTTCAGTGGTGTATGGGATGGTCAGAAGGGCTTTGTGTAGGGATTAAAGTAAAATTTAGAAGGTATTTTGCGGTTTCCCTACGTACTCTGTTCCATTTATTAATCACTTTTGTAGTTCGAATATTTCTTCTAGTATTTGGTTAAAATTTGCCTTTCTACGAAATGGGTTTGCTTTATAGTTCTGTATTATGTCTATGTATTTTATATTGCATTTTGCACTTGCCTTTAGTGATTGTCACTCCACTAGAAATACAGTGGGTTGCCATCATGTTTTCCTGGGAATCCTGAGGCATTCATCATTTCATGATGCTTTCGTAAGGCTCTTGTGAGAATGAGCAATGATTCTATGAAAAAGTTGGCCTAATCTCAGGACTCTTACATAATTGAGCTAAAAATTTTAAATTTTATATCTCCTGGAAACTGATTATGTGGAATGTCCAGATTAGTCTTCAGAAAAAATTAGTTTAAATAATTGACAAAGATTATCCCTTTGGATTAAGTTATTTTTTTGTTCTTGCCTTTTCTTTTTTTGACTGTTTCTCTGGTACCTTTTAACACTACAACTCCTAAAAGTGCTGTTTGCATGTTTAACTATTTACTATTCTTTTTAAAGTAAGAGTTAAAATATTTATCCAAGAAGCATCTGAGAGTTACTGTTTAAAACAGTTGCATTAAAATGAGGAGGCAAAAGTTGGGTGTTTTTTTTTCATTTTGTCTTATTTCAAAGGAAAAAAATGCATGTGCTGTCATATTTTTCTTAGATCTCAAGGAACAAAAAGAGTTTTCTTTTACAGGTCAGACTTTAAAATGTGGTCTTTGTTATTTAGAATGCATTAATTTAAAAGTATGTGGTTAGATAACCAGCATTAGGTCTGTGTTTGTAGTTGTCTTCCAGAAAAGCTGACCAAAGGGTTTTCAGAAGTAACCTTTGCTGAGTTACATGCTGCCCTGTTGTCTGAGCCTCTGAGACACTGCAGTCGTCAGTAACTAATGCAGGGGTGTTTGTGCACGTGGTGGCAGAATCAAGTGAGGAAACTGCCTGCTCACTAAGTGTTGCTCTAAAACATAATGATAAATAAAGGTGATTTAAAATTAACAGAAAAGGTCAAACCTGGAGGTTTTGAAACATGCATAGAAAGCTACTCTGAGGAAGAAGAGTTTAATCCCTTTTCTCTGCTTTGCAGGGAATAGGACAAGAAATAGCAGGCTTAAACTGCAGAGAATAAAACGGAGTCTAATACTGGGAGCAGGGGGAAGAAATTTGTATCAGTAAAGATATTAAACACTAACAAGTTATCTGGATAGGTTTTGGAGAATTGGCCATTGGAGATTGTCAATGACAGGTTAGAAAAATGCATTTTGGGAATAGCAAAGGTCTTCTTGATGCTTTCTTGGGTGCTTTCCTGCTGTGAGTGTTTGGGGCTTGGTCTGAACTTTGAAGAGCTGAATTCCATCAGAGATAATGAGGATCCCTTTGTCACCTGGATATATTTTCATACCTCCTGAGATAAAATAATTTAATATAAAGCAGGCAAAGCTATTTCCCCCCTCTTCTCCTTGTTCCAGTTGCCTGTGTAGTTAAAGATGAGTTGTGGCTAAAAAATGTATTGATTTGCACAGCTATCCTAGTAACAAACCTCGCTTTCTGCTGTGGAGTGTGTTCTGCTACAAGCATTTAACCATTATTGGGAATGCTGGAGTATGAATGCCTCATACAAGACCATCTGGAACAAAGAGCTTTTCCTGAAGCTTATCAATATTCCTAACAGGAACCTACACAGAGTCTTTGCTCTCAGAGCAGCAAGACTGAAGAAGCAGTGACAGCTATAATGGCAGGACACTAATGACTTTGGAGAAATGTTACTCGTGTAATTGGAAATTATACAAACAGTGTCATTAAAACAGATTGTTGATGCCACCTTTATTCTTTTCATAGGCTTAGTGACAAGAATGGATTCAGTCTAACGAGATGATACCAGAATTATGCTTTCCACAACTAGATGGATAGATCATGAGGCTTTAACATATGAAATGCTGTTTTTCCAGAACACCAGCTAAAGGGAGTGTGGATTTGAATGACTGCTTACTTTTCCTTCACTGGAACAGGAGCACAGGGAAGGTGAAGTGTCATTGACATGTGATTTTGAAATGTGGAGTAAGAGCTGAGAGCTCTGACTTGAGTTCTAATTTTCTTGCATTTTTTCGATTTGGTGCTAGCAAAAAATTCTTTACAGCTCAGTGTTTGGTATAAAATATGAGAAGCTTTTATAAAAACAAAATCAATATCCCTTCCCTTCAAGAAACATCTCATTCTGGAAGTAAATTCTATTTTAATCCTTTGAGTCTCCCTCCACTCATTCTGTCTTTTTTAGAAGAAGTAGGTACAAGAATTCAGCAGCAGAGAGGGGTGGTGATGGGGAGAGACACTGCAATACAGGAGGCCTCCTAGAATACTTTTAATGCAACACGATCAATTTTCTGCTTATCATTTTAGGTTATTTTTAAGATCTAATGGGCATATAAGGCCTTCTGTCAGACCTCCACTATTGGTGACTGCACCCTCATTGATGTACTTGGCATCTGTTTATCATATTTCAGTATCAGTCTTGTTTCATGAGGAAAAGTAGCGGAAGTGGCAAACAGGGACAAGGGATGGTGGTGTGTGTGTGTAAAACATAGCCTTGTATTCAGGAGTTCCTGTGTTTATGTTTTAATGTTTCATCCACTGATGATTTGAATTTCTCTGGCTGAGCAGAGAGAGCATTCCTGGAAGGTCCTAGAAGTGACATATTCCTGGAATTTTCCTTCCAGAAATGGCAGAAAGTCTGAATCTAGGCCAGACTGGAGACATGCCGATAGATACAAAACTAGAAATTTTGGACAGACCTAGATACAGCTTTGGGCATCTGACTGCTGCTGTTTCTTTCCGCAGCACTGTGGGAAGGGCCATCTAACATGTCTGATAGATTAGCTTAAGTCAAATAAACAGCTGGGTTTTTAATGCTGAGAAACTGAAATGGAATAGCTGATCAGAAAAAAAACCCCCTCAGTCATTCAGTCTATCCCCTTTGCTACTAAAATTGCAAAACACCAAATAAATGCAGTTGAATGTGCTTTGAAAAGGATGAAGGATGCTGATGACCACAAGCCGTCTGAGCTGTGAGTACTGCAGATTTCTTGTCTTCCCTCTAAACAAAAAAACAAAATCCTTTCATATTGATTAATGCAACAAGGCAACTCTTCATATGTTTTTCCTAGGAAGTTTTTTTGTTTGTTTCTCACACTGATGCTCTGAAGAGATGTCTTAACACAGCAGCAGAATCTGGTTAAAATATATGCTTTGTATTTTGTTTCTGGTTTAGGTGGGGAAATAAGGTGACATTCTTATGGAAGCCTTATGTTGCACAGAGATCCCTGACTTGCTGCAGTGACCAGAGATAGGGCAACAGCAAAATTCTGCTGGGAAGTCAGAAACTCTCTGTAAAGGACTCCTAAACAGGGTTATAGCCACTTGCTGCTGGTCTTCTGTGAGTAATTCTCCAAACAAAACCGAGATGGAACCCATGCTTGCAGAGAGGCTTTTGTATTTTACATTCTGAAGCCTCCTGAATGCACTCTCAATAAATGTTCAGTGTGTTTAAGTTCCTCAGGTAGTTAAACTCTGCCGTGGCCAAACAGGGCAGATTTACGATGGTGATGGTGAAATGAATTCCTGTGTGTTCAGAATCCATCCAGGCTCCGTGACTCAACCATATAGCACTAGCTTCCCCTTCTGGCCAGAAGTAGTAAGGGAGCCTCTTGGTGAGAGTCACAGGAATTATTTCTCAATTTTATTCCTCTGCACTTAAGATAAACACAAATTTTCGTATAACAAATTAATGGCTAACTGCCAGTGGGGGGGAAGTGCAGGTGGAACATCTTTGATTCTTGCAACATAATATAATGATATATCGAGATGGGGCTGCTACTTGAATGTAGAATTCTTTTCTAAACATGGACCTAGTCTGGAAAGCAATTAGATGAAAATACCAACTTCTGAACAAAAATAGTCCAAATTTCTGGACCTCTGTTAGCTGGTCCTAAAACCAAATATTTTACTTCTTTTCATATGCTCTATGCTAATTTTTCCCATGCAACTGCATCAGTTACGATTGTAATGGGGTTTGTTGTTGTTTAGACTTCGGAGTTTTTTGCTTCCCTTTTTGTCTAATTTAAGGATTCTTCTTTCATCTTAGTTCTGTGGTACAACATTTTGTATCATTAGGCTAAGCTTTGTAAATGTACTTACATGAAGGTGTTTGTTTACTTTGTGGTGTAAAGCAATGACACAGTATGATCCAATAGGCTTTTCAACAAGCCCTTTCTGAGTTAGTCAGCCTTCTAGAATGTTGTTTTGCTGTATTTCTGGATGGGTTGATCATACAACATTGAATCTTAGCAGGATTTTCCCTTTTTGTCATTATCATGCCCATCTGCTCCAGCTGCCTAGAAAAATGGGACATTTAGGTCACACACAATTTTGGATTATAAGACCAAAGTCTTGCTTTTGTGGCCATGTTGGATAGTAGGCAAGCAAACACAATGTGTATGCCCACACCTACACAGCAGAGAAACAGAGACTTCCGATAAACAGTAGCCTTGTGTTTAAGGTGCTTGGGTGGCCTGCCAGAAACAGCCTTCCCTGTTCACAGCACGGGTTTGGTCCCAACTGGAAACACTTAGGTTTTCCTACATCTCAGTCTTGAATCCTGACTATCAGATTTACCATGGGCTTGGTCTTCATCTTGGCTGTGTCATCCTGGAACAGAAAAAGTCTTGATATGTTTTGCTGCAATGTTATGTTCCTATGGATAATTCTACCCACCATCTCACTTCCACCAATTGTGATTTTCAGGTGCTAGTGAGGCGCTCAGCGTGGGACAAAGAACTCTGAGCACCAATGCTGTTGCAGATGCAGGGAAAACCACCTGAATGTATGAGAGATTTATGCTTTCACTCTCAGTTGTTCAGATTGTCTTCAGCGGTACATGGAGTTGTGCATTCATCATTGATTCCTTGCCCCAGCGTATGCTTCACCTTGTGAACTGCAGTGTTCACTTCTGGTGTATAAGACTCTGCTCATTTCAAACTGACCTAATAAGCTCTTAGCACCCTGGGCTGCAGGGAAGGAGGATTGTATTTAGTCACTTGAAAGTCTCAGTCCTCTGTTCAGGAGTCTTTGGCAACTGCAGAACTTAAAAATTGCAGCCAATCACGCCTTTCCTTAAGCAAAAAGTAGCTGGGAATGAGGGTGTCTCGGCAAAGTCAAGCATCAGATTGTATTATACTTTATATGTTTACTAATATGCTTGCTAGGGTTTCATTGCTGTACTGAAAGAAAACAGGAGTAGGCAATTAATGATTTCCCTTTCAGCTGTGCAATAATGAACTACATAAGAAATATTTTGATACCATGAGTCATTGGTGGCCATGGAGAAAAACATACTCTTTAAGCCAAGCTTTTAAATAAATTTTTAATTGAAAGGAAAAAAAAAATTACTGGCAAGTGACTTGCTCTTCCAGGTTTATAATTTTAACAATGAATCAGTCTTGGAGAACATATTTAACTGGCTCTTACAACCAGTAGTAGTATATAAATAATGTTTGGAGGTTTTGCCTATATAGTAAATGTATTTTTTTTCCTTTTTTTGCAGAAAAGATAGTTGCTTTTATAAGAAAAGATGGTTTTATCTGTCCCATTTAAAAGTCATTTTACATCAGGCAGTTCATCGTTAACAATTAAAAAACTTGTGCATGAGCAGTAGAAAACTTTCCTGTAATGGCTGGTGTCATTTCTCGCTAATGTGCAATCACAGCTCAGTTTATACCAACAAGGAAATGTTGAAGTCACTGCTCTAAGGTTTTGTGAAGAAACTTCAGCTCCCTTGTTTATAAAAATGTTACACAAATATAAACCATAGTTATTTAAGATCTTTTTTCCTCTTCTTTCTTCAGATGCTCTCTTGTAGGTCTCAGCCAAAGCTCAAAGAGCACATTTCTTTTTCCAGGTTCTGGAGCTCTAGCAGCCCTGACCTTATGGTTCCTCAGCAGCACAAGTACAGAGAATCTGCTCAGCCATGGAGTTGTCCCCTCTGTGTAGGTGGCTGAACCTGGGAAGCTGTGGTAAGGCTGTTGTCTCCACACCTAGCCAGGCAGCTGACTTGCTGCTCTGTCCTGGCCTTTGTAGTAAAACCTTGGGATGCTCACAGTCACCAAACACCTGTTGGCATAGCTGTTGGTGAGCCTTTGGGGATATAGCACAAAAAAAGTCCATTTCCTTGCCTGAGTCACGATTGCAGATCTGAGGCCTGGGCTCAAATTGCATTTCAACAGACAAACTTTCAGCTGTGAATATGCTTCCTAGTGATTTTATTTCAGGTGTCCAATTACCTTTTAAGATAAGGCAGAAGGTATATTTTGTCTAGAGTGCTGAGTCTGTCCTTGAAAGGCTTAGCCTTTCTTCTTGAAAGGAAGGCTGTAATCAGCAGTTACCTTGCTTCATGTTTTGCTATAAAGAGGATGTTGGATCAAAGTTCTCCGCTTCTGTGAAAACTGAAATGAATTGAGGGGTGTCTTCTGAAATAGAGGACAGATGATCATTCAGTCACCACTGTAGTTCCAGTTTGTACCATGGCAGGGAGTATGGTTTTGTATTTGCCTTTAAAGCACATAGCTGTAAAGAAATGTCTATGACTATATTAAATATCATTGTATTAATTACATGCACAAAGATTACTTTGGGGTTTCCTAAAGAGGTGAACAGAGCAAGGAAATCAGTGCTGCCAGAGAAAGAAAGAATGAACTAATCCAGCTAAAACTGCAAGGGGAAGCCAGTTAGACGGAATGTAAATTTGCATGGTTGAATTTGGCAAAGATTCTACTGTTAATGCTATTCCTGCTGTGAGCAGTTACAGAAGGGTCTTTTAAAATTCTTTTGTAATGATCTGGATTCGGTTGCACATTTTGCCTGAATATCTGTGCCTCCCTGCACCTTTAGCTCGTGGCATAGTATTTACAACACTTTACAGGATGTTTGATTTAGTATTGGCTCAGAAGGAAGACTGCCTTCTCATGAGTTAACACCAGTACCCTTTTCTTTAACACTGGGATCAATTCACAGCGAGGAGGTTAAAACAGATAATTTTCTTAAATCCTGGACAACTTTTCAGACTGTGATGGAGTAACTGTGGGGTGTGCATTTTTATTCTTCTGGCGCCCTTGGGGAAAAGAAGCAAAGAGAACACAAAAAATGAGTTAAATTTGAAATAAAATCCACCCAAATCTACAAACACACTCCCCCACCCCAAATTTGAAAGACAAATTTTTTAAAAAAGGAGAAACAGAGCCTGATGCAAAAAGCTACTGAACTGCCCTCCTCAATAGCTCAGCAACAATGTTAAGTAAATTAATGGTGAATGAATAAAGAATAGAGAAGCAAAGAGAAATCTGTGTGTTGGAGATCAGAAAGCACAAATACAGTGAGTCTGACCAAAATTCTTTGGGCTGTGTGTAATAACGACCAAAAAACCCCCTCCTTAGCTGCATACATTAAAGGACCATAGGAGAAACACAAGAACACTGTATAGTATGGCAGGATGTAGATTAAGGAGACTCTAGATATGGTCCAGCTTCTAAAGCAGTATTTTGCTTATTTTGGATGAGGTCAGAGTAACAGAAAATCAGAGGTGGTAGAAGAACGTGCAGTACTAGAAGACCTGTGTAATCTCTATTCCAGAATACTGAAAGAAAGGGTGTATGTAATTGACAAGGCAATAGGAAGTCTTCCTCTCATATCTGCATTTGGAGACTGTAGTTTCTGACTGGTGAAAAGCAAACATGTTGAATAACAGAGTTGGGGGGAAAGGGGAACAAAAAAAGAGGTGACTTGAGCAATTTGCATTTCCAGACCTCATCAGTGTGCAAAGTCTTGAAAGCAGTTCTTGCAGGAAGACGACTCCAAAGCACATACATGCCTGTTTGTGGCCATATCAGACTGGCAGTACAACCAATGGGCTGTGTAAAAGAGCACCAGTTTTGTTCTGAACTGCTGAGTGCACGCTTTAATCTCACTCCTATTATTCCGGTCCACAAAGTTATCATAGACAGAGGACTGAACAATCCCGTCTCCTCTTCAGCAGTGATGAAATGTGCAATTTTGCACGCCTGTTCATCCAGGTCACCGACAAAACTATTCAAGTTGGGAGAACAGAAAGGGGCATAAACTGAAGGATCAATTAAGCAGTAGTAGAATGGGGTTTTTTTTGTTTCTGCTGTTATTAAAATAATAGTGGGGATATGCTACTTAGGTGTAAGCAAACAGAGAGTCTTAGAAAGCTTGTTAGTGAAGAGCTTATGGTGATCCACGCTAACTCTGGTGAATAAAGACCTGGTTAAACAGAAAGCCCTCACAAGGCTATTTTGAAATGGCACTTCTTGTCTCTTTCTGCCGTGGTTTCATCTCATGCTGATAGGGACAGAAAATGGCCTATTTTCTTAGCCCTGAACTGTTCAGTTCTCTGTGTTTCATAATCTTCTGGACCAGAATAACAGCAGTGAGATTAAATCATGCATTCAGCTGTTCAGAACAAAACTTTTGCTATTTCACAGTCCATCATTTTCACTGCCCATGTGATGACGCTGTGGAAAAGTCTTTGCAGAACAGTGCAAGGCACTGGGAACAGCTCAACCAGTGGATTCTGTGCATTTACATTTATTGTGAATAAATCTGTGTACTTTAAGAAGATGAGCAGAAAACAGATGGCAAGATGGAGAAATTGGGGAAAAAAAAAAAAAAACAAAAACGAAAACCAAAAAAACCAACAAGCGAAACAAAGCCCACCGCACAATAAACTAAAATTCCATGACAGGAAACTTTAAAGAGGAGGTTTAATAAGGCTGGAAATAAACGTGATTTAATAAGCACAAGTGGGGATTTAAGCATTTCTTCTCCCTTCCTGGTGTATGAAACGAAGTGGGAGGACTAGTAAATCACCGTGCACGGATTCAGAGTGGACATTTCTACGACTTCAGGACAGAGATGATGATTTGAAACATCCTTCTCTGTAAGGCCAGGGCAGGGAGACTGTGACCCCATGGCCATGGAAGTGTGCGTGCTGATGGAATGGCCAGCCCTGAGCCTTGAGCCCTCGCTCTGAGGGGCCCGGGGGATGGCGGGGGCTACCTATCCTTCGGCACCCCGCTCCCAGGCCTGCCGCCCCTCTCCCCGCCGGGCAGCGGGTTCCGGCTCAGCCTGAGGGCGTCACTTCCCGGGGCGGAGCGGGGCGGCTCCGGTAGGTGCCGGGAATGGCGGGGAGCGGCCGGGCATGGCGGGGAGCGGCGGCTTTTCCCGTGCCCTCATCCCCTCAGCGCCCGCCCCGGGCTGAGGCGGCGGAGCGGGCGCGGGGCTGGGGCCGCCCGGGCGCCTCGGGGAGGCCTCAGCTCCTCCAGTTTAGTTCTAAATGTTCTTGTGTCTGATCTCCCCACTGACCCCCTTTTTTTTTGTCTTTCTGATGGAAATAAGTGCAAATGTGCCCTCATCCCGAATACTTGTTAAAAATAGCCCGTCAAACTAGAATACACCGCCATTTCTTAAGCATAAGGATTGATTGTCCCTGGATTTGTAGTGTGCTGCATGTGCCCTCAGAGGCTTATTTCAAAGTACTTTTTAAAAACCTGCCTATCTATAAAAATAATACTTTCATTCATGAAGTATGGTAATAAGGAGATACTGTGCTGTTGATTCTATAGCTTGTTTTTATTGTGTCTGTTTAACGGGAAAAGGGAACTCTTAATTTTTTTATTCAAGACAGCAGGTACAGATAAAATAAAAGCTGATGATCACCGGTGTGCATAAATTTCATTTGAGTCCTCACAAGTGCTTTGAAGAAAGTAAAACTGTTTTTCCTTCTTTTTAGGGTGTCTGCAAACAGAAGTGAACTGACAACTCTGGTACTTTTTAATTCCAAACAAGATGAAGATCCCCTCTTTGCTGCTGAGATTCCCTCGTTGTTATTTCTCCAGAAGAACTTACTTCACAAACTTTCACTTCGCTTCCCGAGCAGATTTCCTGGGCATTGAATCTCTCGGGCCAGCGCACCGCTGTCATACAAAATGGATTTGTTCATCAAATGGTTTGAGGAGAGAGCTGTGCCAGCAAGCAGCTCCTGAGCAGCAAGTAGAGGGACTTTCTGACCAGGAGCAGAGACTCGTAGACAGACTTTACCATGGACTAATCCAGGGTCATAGAGCTTGTTTAGCCGAAGCCATTACACTTATAGAATCAACTCAGAGTAGGAAGAAGAAGGTAGCCCAGGTGCTTCTTCAGAAGGTATTATCCTACCACAGGGAACAAGAAAAGTTAAATCAAGGAAAGCCACTTGCCTTTAGAGTGGGTTAGTCCTTTTATGTCTTGTCTAGTAGTTGCTTATATGTAATTACAGTCCTCACCTTTTATTATCGCCGTGGTCTGTAGTCTTGAACTGTTATTTTTTTGTGGTTTATAACCAATCTAGATTACTTCTGTTGTCCAGTGGAATTATGGCTTGAGATGAAAAATGATTTGAGAATGCTTTAGAAATTAGTGTTGCTTCTTAGGGGTGTGTCACTTGGGGTGTTTTTTGTAACCATTATAAGCTGAAACATTAGTTAGTTTGCAGATTGATGCAGATGTTACCTACACTTAGGGAAAGATGTAGCCAAGCAGACGTGATCTTTTCCCAAAGCAGGTGTTTTCTTGAATACTTCCTGAATCCCTTTTTGAGTCTACAGAAGGAAAAGCATGCGCCTTCCTGTTTTATGGCCCTCCTTTAAAGCAGCCTATTTTTCAGCTGAAGGAGACTTGAACCTGCTTCTCTTGGCAGCTGTAAAATATTTTTCCCTTACAAAGAGATGGACTGCTAACATGTGTCATGCCCAGCTGTCATCTCTGTTGTCTGTACAAAGGTAGTAAGAACAGGAACTGGGGCATGGGAGTGAGAAAAGTTTGGTGCTAATCTTAGTTTGTGAGCTTTTGACATGCAAATAAATGGCCTCATTTTTTGAAAGAACAGCTCTTCAAGGTAAGGGCTTGCTTTTGTTTTTAGAGTGTTTCTTTTATATTAAATCTGAAAAGTCCAGTTCTAGCATATAACATTTTGAAAGTTCGGAAGGATAAGTCTTATGGTATAAATAATTTTATTTGGAGGAAAGGAAATAGATGTGGATAAACCCAATGTTATATTGGTGTGAATGGGATGAAGGATGGAGAACTGCTGCTATGTTGGGTGAAGCAAACTACGGTTTTGTAGTTTTGGCATAGCTTTTATTTGCTTTTGCTGTATTAAAGTATGAATTGTTATCAACTTAGATGTTGATGGTATTCATGAGATGTATTATTTATTTGACTACCAAAATGGTTTTTTCTTCCTAATATGATGATTTAGGGTTGTCTGGTCCTCCTGGTGCTGGAAAATCAACCTTCATAGAATGCTTTGGGAAAATGCTTACCGAAAGAAAACACAAAGTGTCTGTGTTGGCTGTAGACCCTTCCTCTAGTACAAGTGGTGGTGAGTGTGAATTAAAGTTTGAGTCAGGTTTCTAATACCTTGTCAACTATAGAAGTATGTTTTTGGGCCAAGTGGAGAAAAATTTGGGGCCTGTAGCAGTAAAATATAAAAAATAAATAAATCAAATTTTCGGGTTTTTTTTCCTATGTGATACGAAATTGGGAAATAGGGATCAGTGTTGTAATACTTTCAAATTTCCTCTCTTCCAGTGTTCAAATGTTGCTTTACAATTTTATTTTTCTGGATTTGAATTTCTTCGAAGTTGTGCAGGATTACTGATTACAGGCTGTAATCTGTAACTCTCCAGTAAAAAACTGTAGGGAAATTACAAGCTGACCGTGCCTGATTCGTGGTTTCTGTGATACAGACAATACAATCTTGATTTTGATCTTTTCATAACAAGCAGCTGCCAGGCAGCATCATTAATTTTTCCAGGTTCTGTGCTGTTAGAGGTGTGTAACTATTTATAAAGAAATAACTAGAGCATTGCAATGACGTGGAGCTAAGACAGCCTGCGTTCTTGAATGCATGCCTTCAGGATGCATCAGTAGAATAGCAAAATGTGACAGCAAGACTGCACTAGTTGGAAGAATTGGGCACCCCTTATCTTTTGGAGTGTGCATCAAGTGTGTAGATCTCGCTGTATCTGATTTACAGTTTGAGTAGAAGGAAGGCAGGGACAGCCTGAAGGAAGACAGGGTGTCAGCTCTCTTAAAACAAAAAATCCAGTATCAAGGCATATCAGAATCATAATGCAGAGATTTGTCCCTTTGGACAGGAACAGACAAGATTCAGCTCTGTCGCCTGGTGTGTATAGGCCTCAGAAAGCCATTCAGGAATTTTAGAATTTTTTCTGACCTAGCACAAATTCTTTGTATATGGTAGCAGTAAGGTCTGCTTGTCAGGCCTTTCCAGCTTCTGAGAAGTGGAAGAACCAGGCAGTAACTTGTAGTCCCCAGCTAAGCCTTGAGCAGCTATTGCTGGGGTATTCATCTGACTGACATTGCCCGAGAGATCTGTCTTTTCTCACTCATTTATTGGTGGGGCAGGGGGAGAAGGAGAAGTTTGGCTGTGTTGCACTTTTGAAATAATTTAACATTAAACGTTTAAGGTTCTCTGCTGGGGGATAAAACACGGATGACTGAGTTGTCAAGAGACATGAATGCATACATCAGGCCATCTCCAACCAGTGGGACCCTGGGAGGTGTCACAAGGACCACAAATGAAGCCATTCTGCTGTGTGAAGGAGGAGGCTACGATGTTGTTCTTGTGGAAACAGTAGGTATGTGCTTAGGGTTTTCTTTTAATTGTCCCGCTGTGACGTGAAAATAAGGTGTGCTAATAATTGCATACTTTCTGCCTTGATTTTGCCCATGTTTTCATACGTGGTCACTGGTTGAACATGAATGCTCATTCTGTTTTCTAGTCCTGTATGTCTTTTATGAAACGATTGTGTTTCCACTTGTCTTTGTTTTGTTAGTGGGATTTGTTCGGGGTGCACTGCTGGGGTCTGTCATAATTACTGTCATTAATGTGACCGAAAGTTTGTAGTAAATGGTAAACTGTGAATTTAATTTTTTAGGTGTGGGCCAGTCAGAATTTGCTGTGGCTGATATGGTTGATATGTTTATATTACTGCTACCACCTGCAGGTGGAGATGAATTACAGGTATTTTTTGGTTTCTCTTATTGCTTACTGCCTGGGACTAGAAAGAGAAACTTAAATTCAACATGTAGTATTTGTGCAGAAAGTCTCTATCAGTAGTATTTCGTCCATTATACTGTTGTTACTAAGTATTTTCAGTGTCATCTACTTAGTGCAGAGTTAAGCTCCCCTTTCTTTTGGTTTGGAAAGTATTAGGATGTAAACTTTTGATACTCTGTGGCTTAACTTTGACATGTTTACTAGTTACATATATTTTGGGGAGAAAACTTGACACTAACAAAGGATTTTCACCTCTTGTGATGAATCAGTGTATCACACCCCCTCTGAGTACTCCTGATTTCTGTCCGTGTTGCATTTAGGGCATCAAACGGGGCATCATTGAGATGGCAGATCTCGTTGCCATCAATAAGGCTGATGGTGATTTAGTTGTGCCTGCCCGGAGAATCCAGGCCGAGTACGTCAGTGCTATGAAGCTGCTTCGCAAGCGTTCAAAGGTTTGGAGGCCAAAGGTTTGTACACTTCTCTGTGCTTTGTGGGGGTCTTTGGGTCTTTTATGGTTTTGTTTGGGTTTTGGTGGTGTTTTTGGGGTTTTTTTGTATTTTTTCCTCCCAGAAAAAGTGCGGAATGAGTTAAGATTGGTATCTTCTCATCTAGCTGTCCTAGTCTCCCTGGGCTCTTTTATGAAAGTTGCAGTTGTTTAGTCTCATAGTGTACTGGAGAGGTGATTGCTGCTGTCTGCTGTCTGTGCTTCACCTCTGATCTCAAGGTGAGCCACATGAAACACTGCAAAGCCAGTCCTCCTCCCCAGAACTTCTGCCCTGAGCTACAATCTCTGCACTAGCAGAGCTATTACTGACATCAGGAGTGGTACAAACTTTACTTACTTTTTGTAAACTATGCGTATGTAAAAATGTCCCTTAATCTACTTCTCCCTCCATTATAACTCTGAAGCCTGTGATTATCTTCATTCTTTCACTAGTTCATGTGTTTCCTTTATTGCTTTAGTTTTTTTTCATTTCTCACATAATGCAAATGGCTAGATAATTGGAATTCTTATCCTCTGGGTCTTCAGTTTTAGTGCTGTATTTTATCCACTAAAAGGTTTTGGTGGATATTTAAGGAGAAGATTCAGTACTTAATTTTTAATATGTGTGTATAGAATAAGCACACACACACACACTTGCACTTCCTTTGTAAATAAACTTCTATCTATAAAGGAGGTTTGCTCTACCCTGGTATTGAAATTGACCTGTTAAGCTGAGTTTAAATCACCTGGCCTGTCTGAGGTTTAGCCTTTCTTTTGTAAGTGTGGAAAGAGAGAGAAGCTTTTTTGAAAAAAACAGGCCGTTCAATTTGAAAGACTGTGCTGGATGCCTGAAATATTATTGGCAAAATTAATTCCTAGTCTAGAAAGCAAAGGCAAAAAAATAGCCAAAATACCTAGTTTCTGGCATATTTTAAGTGCAAAAGAATAGCTACCAGAATATGCATTTAACTCTGCATTTAAGTAAAAGAGCAATAATGTACCTTTTAGCTGAAGGACTTATTAAAAATGATTCTCATTATACAAGCAGCTGGACAAGGCCTATTTATCCCAAATGCTATGGATCTTGGGGTCTACTTTTAGTTAGTAGAATCCTAAATTTTTTTAGGGGGAAAAAAAAGGCACAGAAATGCTTAGAGCCTCATGAAGTGACTATTGAAGGAAGCTTCCCTCACACACTTCTTAATTTCCCTGCTATCTGCCTGATCCAGTAGCTGAAGCCTTAAGGCCAGCAGCTAACTTGGCTTGAACAGTTCCTCTGGATCCAACAGGTAATGCGCATCTCTGCCAAAACTGGGGAAGGGATCTCGGATATGTGGGATAAAATGACTGAGTTCCGTGACCTCATGCTCACAAGTGGCGAGCTGGTTGCCAAACGACGCAAACAGCAGAAAGTGTGGATGTGGAACCTCATCCAAGAAAACATGCTGGAGCATTTCCGGAGTCACTTGGCAGTCAAGGA
This sequence comes from Eulacestoma nigropectus, assembly GCA_013397775.1. Classification (NCBI taxonomy): domain Eukaryota; kingdom Metazoa; phylum Chordata; class Aves; order Passeriformes; genus Eulacestoma; species Eulacestoma nigropectus. Next base: position 7,200,040 of record VZTE01000262.1, read on the forward strand.
TAAGATCCCACTTCTGGAAGAAAAAGTTCTTAGTGGAGTCTTGTCTCCTGGACTGGCAGCTGACCTGCTGCTGAAGGCATTCAAAGATGGTCTCTAAGCATTGTTTTCTACTCTGTTCTTGCTAAGTGCTTTATGTAAATGTGAACATTAAATACGCTTTTTCTATGTGTGGATTCAAATGTTTTACTGCAGCAAACATGAATAGAATACCTGTCCAGTACTCTGCAAAAAGAATTCTGTTAGATTCTGTATATGCAGCAATCATGACAAATCCAAACACTCACTCCGAGATCACTACACACTATATTGGAAAAAAAAAATTTTCCAAATCTTCTATTTGTACATGCCATAGATCTGTTGATGAAAAGTGGATGCCCATGTAAAATGGTCGGTTTTGGGAGGGCGGGAGAGTGAGGTTTGTGGTGGTGCAGGGTTAGATTCTGGTTGTGGGGTCATCTCGGAGCAGTTGACGCCGCAGCTTTCCATTCTAATATAGCAGCAGCTGTTGCCAGAATGGATTGCAGTTTCTTTCCTCACCTTGAGTGACAGCAAGAACATTGGACTGCCTGACAGCACCAGACCACAGCCTTAGTTTTAAATAAATTGTATGCATATAAATAGAATATAGTGGTGTTTGGTCCCTCTTTGGAAGCTGTAGTTAGTTATTATACACTGTACAGTAGGAGAAGGGAATTTTAACCATCCCGGTTTAAAAATAGATGTTTTATTAAAAAGCAAAATTTAGTTAAGACTTTTTTTTATATGCAGACATCAGATGGAACAAATGTTACCCATGATGTTTTAATAGCAAATGTCTTTATACTAGAATAATTTATCTCTAAAAATAATGTTTTGTGGTTTTCTGATCTGACTTAGGTTTTTTGGATTCAAACAAAATGGCCAGTTGTATTTGGTATTTTTTCTTTATCTCTTGCAGAAGACAGGACTGCTTCCAAACAAAAGCATTTTTATTTTTTATTTTCCCTTGAGAAAAATCTGGAGGAAGCATTTTCCTGATCCGTAATCTAGAAAGCAGAGCTCATCTGGTACCCACTAAACATGAAGGATAAAGTGGAAGAGTGCTGATTTTTGGAGACCTGACAGTAAAACGAGTAAAACAGGAGAATTTGGTGAGCCTGTTGGTGCTTAGATGAATTAATTTTTAAAGAAATATATTGGAAGTGATGATTTTCACAGTTTTGATTTTCTCAACATGTATATAAAAAGTATGGTGACTTCAGCTCAGTTTCACCTGTTTGGCTTCTGGCAACCCAGTTCCAGTATAGCAGTGAATTGGGTTACTTAAATCCTCTTTTTACCTTCATGGTGTTTGTTTTCGTTTGGGTTTTTTTTCCCATCAATATATTTTTTTCTCTTCTTTCCCCTTGTCCCACTTATTATATTTTGTTCCTAACTTCTTTCTGCTAGGCTCTGTTTGCAGTGAAATACAAAGGAAGAGCTTTGTGGTGTTTTGGGGGCCATACAGCTGAGGCATTTCTTAGTTAAGACATTTTGCACTGGGGTAGCTGGTATTAGTGGTTTCCACCACATAAATTGTCAGAACTTCTCTGAGCTCTGACCACTTATTCTTGTTTCTTAATCGGTACTTTGGGATTGCTGCAATCAATCAACAAAGAAGCAGCTGAAGGAATGTATGGAGTGAAATGTATGGAGCAGCAGAGTGACTTTGTTATGACCACATTGAGTTGTGAGAGAAGTGCAGTGCTTACAGTTTCTTTTTTATTTAAACAGCCTCTATTGAATAAGGCAGAGAGTGCCCCAAACCAAAGGCAAAGTCTTATATCCTTTGTATCCTTTCAGCTCTAAATATTGACTGTATTTTATGGTACCTTGTAGAAGAAATGACAGTCAGGTGAGAAATGAATTAATGAGAGCAGCAGCATTTTAACCAGTGAGTTCTCAACTTTTTGATAGTCCATTTGTTTCAGGTGGCAGTTTTTGAGGTGACCTCATTTGTGTTTATCTGTTAGATCAAACCCTCATTATGGTCATTACTTCGTCTTCTGTCAGGGATTGCTGTTTTCCTTGTCTGTTATACATGAGCTGCCAAGCAAGTAAGCTAGAACCTGCAGCTTTGTTTAAATGGCAACTGCTCAAGCAGAATATGTTTTACAGCTTCTTCAGTATTTGTTTTCTGGATGCAGATCTGCTGATCCACTCAAGCCATGGGCTATCATTATTTTCTCATTTTGTTGCTTCTTTTATATCATTGTTAGTTTACAAATTAACTCTTAGCAGAAGTGCAGTGGCTTAAGCAGGTTCTTTGAACTGCATTTTCCTCTTAAAGCAGAGCATTAAATGAAAATCAGATTTGCCATCTTTATATGTTCATTTGTGCCTCATGCTTCAGTAGATGGAGAAATACCCTTATATTGAAAAGTGTCTTTGGAAACAAAATGGTAAATGAGGGTCCCTGCTTTGTTTTTCAGTGATTCCCTACTAAACTGAAAAGCTGTACTGTGCAAACTGTGAACTGAGGCTTCCATGTGAGAATCAAATAGTTTGTTTTATGGCCTGTAAAATTTTGCTGTGATGTGTTTTGGAGTCAACTGCTGTCTGACTAATTGTGCAGTTTTGTTCATGTTTTCATGGTCTGGGCAGATGCATTGTCCTCAGAAGGACTGCAGAGCTTTAGCTGGTAGGCTACAACTCAGTAAACAATCCAGTATGTCCCAAGATAGGGAAGAGCATTTCCAGCTTATCATTTTTAGCTCCGTGGGATTAAGTTGGCTAAAATACATTAAAATATTGTTATACAAGTAAACAGGCTTCTGCAAAATACAGTAAACAAATCTGTTGAGTAGGGTGTTGACATATTCTTAAGTTTCTGGAGTTGTCAGACTGCTCTCACGTTAACACTTAAACCCACAGCTATAGCAGAATAGTATGGGAAAATAATACAACTTCATGAGAAGACAATAGGAAGATGAAGTTTGTAGCTGGAGGTATGACAAACTGTTAGACAAATGAATATGGGAGGTAAGGAATAAACTCTTCAAATACACAAACTCGTTTCCTACAAAGTCTTGCAGTTGTCTGTAAGTGTGAAACTTTTCCCCAGGTCACTGTGTAATAGATGTTGCTGGTGTTTCACAGCTGGAGAAAACAAGTGTGGTGAGATCAAGTGATTTACCCAGGACTCTGAAACAGGTCAGAGAGCGTAAGGGTTACAGTTCAGTAATCTTTACGCTGAGCCCCACGTATATTTACAGCCACGTTACTTAAGGTTGAAAAAATGCTCTTAGCAAGTTCATGCTCTTAGTGTGACTTATTCCCTTCATATCTAATCTCTCTGTTTTCAGTGACAGGACCCAGTGACCCCTTCTTGGCTACTGTTCTGTTGTAATGTCCTGCTTTAAGTAATAAAAAACTGTTCTTTGATATCTAATCTGCCCTCGCCTTCTGTAAATGCATTACTTCCTGTTGTGCATGCTGCTTCAAGCCTTTATGTTCTCCTCACATATATTGCTTTTTTTGTGAAGTCTGCAGTGGATTGGCTATTTGAGATTTTTGGGAATGGGAGTTGAGTAAAGCTAAAGAATACAAAAGAACTTTTTTTTTTTTTAACTGTATGCAGTTCCCTTCCTGAAGTTTTCTTTCTTAATGTGGCAAGATTCAATTACTGACTTGCTCTGTACTGGTGTAAAGACACTTCTTTCCCCTGTATTTTCCTTTCTCAGAGCGCTCTATTGCTCCCCCTTGGATGCACAGTCAATAAGTAACACACTCCGTGAGTTAAAATGAGAAAAACATTTTCACTGAGTTTAATGCTTCTGTAACTATTCCTGCTGGACTATTCTAAAACATTTATAATTTGATGAGTGCTTGAACAGAAGTTGATAAGGAATGTATTTAAGGAAAAAATTAGTGTGTTCCCCTGAAACTTTAGGATTTGGACAATCATCAGTGCACAGACTCACTAGCCAACAGGATTCCTTTTCCAAAACCAGTTCAGCTACTCTGCAGTCATATTCCTTACAGTTTATTTAAAAGTAACCCACCCACCCCATAATGGAACATTAACATCATTTTTAAATTGAGAATAACAATTTCAAAATTAAAAACTCATAAGCAATTCGAGTACATACTTAGAATGGAAGGATGTCAGACATGCTCTGTTCCCTCCTGTCATACTGAGGTGTGGTTTAGATGGTGAACAAGGAAGGAAAAGAGGAGCTGACATGACAGTTTATGGAGAAGGTACATTATGGAGCAGCATGAAGAATGCCTATTTTTTTCCTATTCTTTCCTCCCATGGGAGCATAAGAATTATCTTGGATAATTCACTGTGAAGCCGCAGCAAATGTGTGACCCACGGTGTTTGCTGTGTGAGGCTTACAAAAACTGTAAATTCTATTCCTTTTCCTATCTTTTGGATTTGTATGTTGCATGGGACCATGTGACACTTGTCCTTTGGCACTAGGTGGGTTTGTTTGTAATTGTGCTCTAAATGGGGAATAGTTAGAAGTTCTTGTAGTTTGAGTAGATGCTTGTTTACTTGTAACAAGTTAAAAGCTTCACCTTTCAGAATGCATGATAAGATTCCTGTATTTTTCCTTAAAATATTATGGCAAAGTGAGTTCCTGCTCTGTGTTATGTCTTCATTTCCTCTTACACCTCTTCCACTGGTAGAGTAGCTTATAAAAGCTTTAGTAATGCACCTTTTAACATGACTCAAATATTCATGAAGTTAATCAGGGACTGACAACACTTTTGCTTTGTTTCTTCAATTGAAAGTGACTACTACCACCTAAAGATTACAACCTATGAGAACCCAAAGGCTATTTTACAGCTTCAGAGGCCTGGGCTGACCTGCCCTGTGCAGGCTGCAATGGCTGGGGATGCGGAATGTATGTCTAATGAGAAGATGCTGCACGGGCTGTGTGGCTTGGAGCAGTACACACTCACACTGCTAAAGGTTTTCTCCCGGCCCTGAATCTGTGATCCCGTTTATAGTTCTCTAATTGCAACCAGCAGAAGACAAGAGGGATGTTGGTTTTTATGACTCGTTGCTTAGCAGCGTTGATCAACAGGAGTACAACCTTTTCTTTTCCTGTAACCTTGGTGAACCCGGGCTTGGACGGAGCTCACCAGCAGAGAACAAGGGTTTCTGAAGTCGTGTGAAACTCCTGTGCTGTGCCTTGTTAGCAGCGTCTGAGGGAAACCGTCTCTTCTTGACCTCTTCGTTACCTTTGCCCTTTACTCCTCTTTCTCTCTCTTATCAAATCTTAGAAGAAAGCAGGCACCGTCCTAGGAAGATGTGGAGGATGGGAAATACAGAGACAAGTCAACTATGCTAAGATGTATCCTGCCCCTTTTCAGGAAAAGGAGCTAGGCTGGTTCCCAGACTGTGATGTCAGATCCTCTCATGGAAGGAGAGACTTCAGCCATTGCAGTAAAGTCTATTCTTATTTAGAGAAGCTTTCCTAGTATTTTGAAGTAGGCAAAATAATCTATAGAGGAAAGAGAAATTAGGGCGCTAAGAATTTCCTGGTTTACATCTTTTAGAAGGGATTTCACAAACAGAACTGGAAGGAGTATTGAATGTGTTTGAAAATGATTGAAGATCTGCACTGAATGTGTGCCTTTATCTGATCAAATCTGGCAAAGCCTGTAAAATAAGTGCAAGGAGTAAGTTGCTTGTTTCACCTTAACTCTAAACTGTAAATTGTTAGTCTGACTGGACAAAGGCTCTTTAGTGACACCAGAAGCTGCAGCAATTAATGTGCCTTACGACATCAGAAGCTTAGACTAGGAGCTTTTACTGTTGCTCAGATGCTTGTCTTTTAGTCCTAGATCTGAGTAAGAAACAGCTGAGTATTTTGTATACTTTTTCTGCTAGAAGTGTTGTTATCCTGAGTCACCTGTACATTTGTGGACATTAGGTGGAAAATAATACCTTGTCAGTGTGGTGATTTTCTCCTTTCCCCCGTGTCACCTCCACCACTGACTTCTCCCCTCTATTCATTGGTAGCTTTTCAGAGACCTAGAGGTCAATGTGTTGAAAGGTCAGCATGTATTTCACAAGCCTGTTATGCTCTGCTGTCCCCTCCTCTTTTGAAGTTTAAAGAGAAACTCTGCTGTTCAGCTACCCCAATCTTGTAAAATTCATGGAGAGGACTAATGTTGCTGTAATTGCATAATTGACATCAGATAGATCAGATCTTCATTCCAGAACAGGCAGCTACATAAGAAACTGGCTTCTGCCCTACCTGCCATGTCAAAAGCATGGCAAGTGCATGGCATCTGGCAGAGCTCAATCAAGTAAAATAATCAGCAAATGGGAATGTGAATTATTTTGCAAATATTGTTACTTTTTTTTATATTGCATGAATCTTAACAAAATTATCTACCTGGAAATCCTGACTGCTATCTGAGGCTGAGAGAAATGACTTTTCGTGCCCTTGCTTGCTGAACAGAGCAAATTGTGTTCACCCAAACAGATTTCTTTATTTTGAGCTGTATGATTTGTCTGTCTTCACTGAACAGCAGCTGCTAATATCTGATATCTGCAGGACTCAAAACAAGTGGCTGAAGCCGTGTTCTTAACTTCTGATTTACAGGAGAAGTAGGGAACTCTGGTCAAGATCAATAAGCTTTCAAAAACAGTTTCAGTAAAAGTAAAGAAAGCTTTTTTGTTGTTTATGAGTGCTACGATGCAGTACTTACAACCTGACTGGTTCTTTCTGCATGAAGTAGTAATAGAAACTGATTAGATTTGAAAATTAATGTTTCAGACTTCAATTCAAATATTGTTATCCTTCACTTTTCCTTTTGACTATGCATTAGAATGTGACATTCTTAGAAACGAAAAAATCTTTAATGTGGGACTCTAGTACTGTCATTTCCACACCTGCAACAATGGAGCAGACCTTGGCCATGGTACAGCACCAGTACAGCTAAAAGCCACTGAATGCTTTATTTCTGTACTGATATTAAACAGTTATTTTGAATTACGATGTGTTGAAAGTCCCAGTTTCATGTCTTGCATGATGCACGTGGCTTTCAGTTTAGCTGGAGACACTGCTCCAGACACTCATTTTCACCACATGCAATTCCTTCCATGTTAGAAATGCTGCTGTTTCTCCACACCCTGAGGTCAGAAGAGGTCAGCATTGGAGCATGTGCCTACACGTGATGGAATAAGGTCCTAGAATAAAGGCTGCTTGAGGTTTGTCCTGCTAGGAGGGTCAGTTTTCCTTTTTTGGGGTGGTAAACTTCATATGCAATGAGACAGGAAATTTCAGAGGGAAACTGGGATATTTAAAATAATCTTGTTTGGGCCATTGCCAATTCTTTCATCTCAGAAAACATTGCTGTGGAGACAGGCACAGATCTTGTAAATTAGTCTAGTCTGAATAGCTCTCATCTAACATTTTTGAACATTGAACCTTAGTGAACATCTAAAATGCAAGGGCAATTCTGTGGGACAGCTTGAATACTTTTGGTTTCATAATTTTTTTTTTCTTTATTGGCTATTCCTTCAGATTAAGGCTGGGCTAAGTGGGTCTTCAAATTAGTGTGGTTTTTCTTCATGTAGTTTGCATCACAGAACCACTCCAGAAGAAGATATTTTCATGAGCAAGACTTGTATAAATAAGAAAAAAAATTTTGCCTGGGACAGCTGAAATAGAGATTTAAATATTGCACAAGCTGGATAGAATTAAAGCTACTCTTGTTTCTCAGTTTCTAAATCTAGAAGCCATAACATTTTCTCCTCCTGTACTTAATCTAGAGCGTTTGTAATAAACCGCCTTGTCTGTATGCCAAGAGATTGCTACAGAGAGAAACAAATTGCTGCTGATGACAGAGGTAAATCTTGTTATTCTGAAAATTATTCCTCAGGCAGCTTCTCGGTAACTTTGTTTTCCAGATGATTCCTGGTGAATCAGTGGCAGCGACTCAGAGGAAACAGTTGCTCAGACAGTTTTGCTGTGGTGACACGGGTGTAAGGGCAGGGAGTGTGCCTGGGAGCCTGGCAGCTGGCTGGGAGCATCCACGAGCCAGTCCATAGGCCTCATTCCATACATCCCCTCAGCAGTACTTATGGAGAGCCCTTAGATGGTGCTGTATGGCAGCGCTCGGCCCTTCAGCACCTCCACTGCCTTAGGGATGCCTGTGCCCCACCTCAGGGCTTAGTCTAAAGAAGGTGAAAAAACAGTTTCTGGGCACTGTTAATTAGGATGAGTAAATGAAATCTGTCAGTGGAGATATATTAAATTCAAACATGGATTTTAATAGCTGCCATGATTTAATTCATATAAACTTGAACCGTGTCATACTTAAACATCCATGTCAAATGTATTGCTCTCTGTCTGTAAAACAAAGGGCTCTTAATTAATAGTTAAGGAGTTCTTGAGGGCATTTGAGGATCATCCTGATGGAAGAACAATGTTCACCCTGGGAACTTCCTCACGTAAATATGGGTGTGGTGGTGTAGCTTTCAGGTTAAATCTTCCATGCTGTGAAACTCACTTCATTTGTGAAGAATTAGAGATGCAGATTTAGGAATTCGAGTTGTGCTGTCAATTACAAAGGAATTGAAATGGAATTTCCTCTAGCAGGATGGGTTTCAAGCCACAAAGTAAATTTTATTTGGAAACTTGGTTAAATTATTTAAGAGAGTTATTGGACAACTCTCAAATACTGATGGTATCTTTTGTAAAAACACAGGAGGGAAGTGAGGTGTTGAAAACAAATTGATCTCTGCCCATTGGAAAAGAGTTATGTGACTGGCTTTTTCTCAGGTTGGGAATATAGCCTTCCTATAGTTTTACTGCATGCTTATGCACGTTCCTGTATTTTCTAAGTGTTTTCCACCTGTTCCTGCAACTTGAGGGGGTTAAGCCTGGGTATATTCTGCCAAAGCAAATGAAATACGCACATGAAATAGTTCATGTTTTCAGAATGACTTCATTTAGTCATGACTTTTATTTATTTAGAGAGAGGGAGAAAGAGCTGGTGTTGTTACAGTCTCTGCTCTCTCTGCTCTATTTTTTTAATCTCTGAAACTTCCTATAACCCAACTTTTTTTTTTGACATTTGAAATGTCCCAGGCTGCATAAACTGAGTATCCTCTGTGCGTTCCTCTCGTCCCAGTAATTCTCATCCTGTGGTCCCTGCATGCTGTTATTTTAGGTGTATCCTTTACCATTGTGTGGGTTGTTAGCATTACCCTGAAGTCTGCTGCCATGTAGGTGGGACCAAGCACTGAGATTTTCTTTCTTGTGAGTTGAGAAAGAAACTAGCTTGAAAACACTGACAAGTTAAATGTTACTGGGTGGTGATTTGTAGCCTAAAGCTGGTGGCTATAAATTCTCACCTGTGAAAAGAGAATCTTGTAGCTCTGCACAATATGTTCTTCCAGCTGCAGCTGAATTTCTGCTCTGTTAATATCCTTAAGCAGCTGCAGTAGTGTGTCACACTGATCTGGCATTTTGCATCCCCAAGGCTCTGCTCAAATATTTGAACTCGAAGTGAAGTAGGGCACTCCACTGAGCTGAGAGGGAGGTGAGTGTCACTACGACTTTACAGAAAAAGAAACAGCACCTGGGAGGTTAAAGCAACTTTCCCTCACTATGCAGCAAGTCAATGGTGGAGCTGGGATTACAGCTCAGGAGGTTCCTGGCTGGTGCTACACCATGCTGCGGAGAAAGGTCATTTCCCAAAATAGTGCAGAAGGTTTGTTATTGATAATAGGGCAACAAAGGGCTCTAGATGTATTAATAGGTCACTGTGTACTGCCCCCTTGCAAAATGGGCTACATCGTATTTTTCTGCAGCAGTATCACTTTCACAGTTAGTTTTGTCTGCTATACTCTGGATAGGTATTTTTGTTTTGGCTTTTCTAACACAGTTTTTTTTAAGTAAATATAGGGACATTTACTAAGTAGGCATGAAAAGCCTCCTGGTTAGCAGCCACATTAAACTGCAATATCCAGCTCACCTTTCAGGTCAGCACAGCTTAGAAGCCACTGAGCAGAGCTCTGTCTGCCTGAGGAGAACACAGAGGTGACGGAGGATTTTGGTGGCAATCCTACCTGGCAGTGCATGAGCTGAGCTGCAAGGGTGGGAGCCCACAGAGCTGCCAGGTTTAGTGATGGCCTTAGGCCTCCCAGGGAGGAAGGCAAACCCCATCCCCACCCAGTGGGACAGGGTAGAGGGTGCTGGTACTTGTGAAGGGGTTTTCATTGAGATTTGGTCCCAGCTGTTCATCAAATGACCTTGGGGACAGGGTATTTGGTAGCTATTGTTGGATCTTGTAGATTTTTATCTCAATCTGCCTTTTATAAAATGCCGTTGATCCCCTTTGAACTGTTTTACTTCAGCAGTGTACTTCCTGAAGGATTTTGTGTCTTCTCAAAATGAGTTATTTGACCTGCTAGGTTATTCAGCAAATTCAAAAGTACTGAGTATGAAACAAGTTAATTTTTTCACCAAGCACACAGATCTATGCATCAGCAACTGAAAGAAGAACAAAATGGTGTTTTGCCTTAGCCAAGGCTGAAGAATTGCAGTGAATAATGGTGGGAAGAATGACATTCACAAAGCAAATCTATTCAGTCCCATTATGGTTTGAGTTTGGGTGAAGAGTCTCCAACAGGGAGCACCAGGGGAGGAAATGTGGAAGCCAAAATGTGTAAGGAAAGTTAAGCAGAGCACATACAGCATACAGAGATGGCAATGGTGCTGTTCTCTCATCTTCGTTTCTGTGGATATATGAATGTATTTGGATTAACGAAGCAACGTGAGCTTTATGTGCTGCATTTGCTTTTTAATGCTTGTTGGTTGAAGTAATCGGATCTATTGTTGTGGGCACTGGGAATGCCAGCTTGGCTCTTACGGTCACTGACTTGTGAACATGACCTTCGGGAGGTCAAAACACTGGAGAGCTTGCTCTGTTTCGTTCTCAGAGGTACCGGTCGTAATAGTTACTGCTTTGAAAAAGCAATGTAGATGTTCCCTCCCTTTATCTAGTTTGTTGTTTGTACTGAACTGTGGTGTGTTTTTTCTAGTGTTTTGTTTTGAGTTTGTTTTACTAATTCATCTCTTTAACTATCTTCTAGTGAATTCAGAGTTTTTGAAGTTCGGTTGACTTTTTCTTTTCCCCTTTGTGTGTGTTTTGGTTTGGTTTTTTCCAACCACAGTTGAATTTTCACAACTGAAACTGGTTGATCAGAGATTGAATTGTAAATGTTAGTGGTTTTTAGAGATGTTTGGTACTTGACTGGGCATCCTGCTTTCAGTCTTCCTGATGATCAGGTCAGCCAGATGTAGTCAAACAGTCCCACACAGGAAAAACTGAGTACTTTCAGGGAGAGACAAAAAACCCCCTATTGTGATTGATGCCAAATGATTCATGGCAAGTGCTAATGGATCAATAATTTCAGCATTGACTACATCTGCCTTCCCTACTAGGGAACTCAAGAGAGACCTGAGTAAAACATCCTATAAAAAAAGAGACAAATGATCTCTATCTAAAGAGTGTTTCAGTTCATGCTCCTGATCTGGGCAGTGCGAAGCTTGAGTCCTTGTGGCAGAAAGGGAGGTTTCAAGGTCTGTATGGTTTATATTTTCTGGCATCAGATGGCTTTGTGATTCTTCGTGGTATGAATCCTTTCCAGGAGCTCAGGGAGTTGCTGTCAGTCCTCAACTTTCCTCATACAAACCTGTCAAAATATACAGGATTAAAGCACCAAGCATGGCATGAAACAACCCATAGATTTTGTGGCCCATTACTGGATCTGCTGGACTTAGAGTAAAGCAATCATGGCACTGGTGATTAGATTGCCTACCATAAAATTCCTGGATGGTTCACATGGGGATAGTTGTGCTTCCTCAGAATCTCTTTATTTCTCCCTAAAAGCTCACTGGGATATAACTATCATGTTGCCTCTATCAAGGATTCTGTTTTAGCTGATTTGAATATGTTTTTTCACAGTCTTTATCCTTCTTGCACCACACTGCTCCTTAAAAAGCTCACATTACCAGCGGAAATCTGCATCTGCTATAGAGATTCTGTTTGGGATCTGTGGCTAGGCTTACTCTGTCGAGGTAGTGGTGGTGTTTTTCTGGAGTTAGGATCGTTTAGACCTCCTTAAAACTGAACTCCTGCTTACAACACATTTGAGTATTTTTATGTCTTACTAGAGAGCCTTATTTTTTTTTGTTCTGCTCTGTGGCTTGATTGGGGCAAGCAGCACGTTGTATATCTGCCTGCACTTGTTTGGAATTGATGCTGTGCCCTGGGTGTTGTGCTCAGATTTACAGCTGAGGTAAAAAGAACAACCACTTGTTACCATCTCTTTTTCCCCCTCCTCAATGTGTCAAGCTGCTCCATGGTCCTTTGGAAGCATATTGGGCTGCTTAGAACCGGGGAGAACGTGCTAAACAAAGTGGTGAACAGAGTCCTAAATCAATTGTCTCAGGTCTCATTTCCTTCAGGGTTCTGTGTTTCTGACTCTTTTTGGCAAGGGTTTTTTCACTGCTTTGCAACAGGCAAGAACTATTGGGGATATAAAATGTTTTGTAGCTGGAGAAGAAGCAGGGCTGGGAAAATTAGGAGCCCCAGCTGTTGTGTAAATAGCTTTAAGGGCATAACTTTTTTGAAAAGGCATGTTTGTGGTTAAGTCGTTCAAGGCATTGCTCTTAGTCAGGAAACCTGTTTTCTGTAGCCCAAACAGATTAAAATCCATTTGGATCATCCCACACACACTTTTTTTTTTGCCGTGCTATCTTTTGTTTGTGTGGTATGGCCTTGCTAAAACTGTCCATCCCTCAAAGCTTCCTTCTGCTCATACTTTTAGATTCTTATGAAGGTGTATTGTATAATTCACACAGTGAATTGTATTGTGTATTGTTCTCCTTCGCCTTATTTCTCTCTGTATATGGAAAGCTGCTAGGGCTGGGGTGAAATCCATGCTACCTTTAATTACTAAGGGCAAAGTCCCACTTTTGCAAAGCACTTTCATTTCTTTCCACTCTGTATCTTTGCATCTCTGTCTTCTGGCTTGTTTGGCAAAGGCTGACAGGCCCCTCTCTAGCCTGAGAGGGCAGTGCTGGCAGAGGTACCTCACAGGTGCAGCCTCTTCACCAGTGTTAGATAAGTGAAAATGCATTTTTTAGCTGGAGTTGGAAAATGATCCACACTATAGTCCCTTGCCCGAAATCCTGGCTGTTTCTCTTCAAGAGATGCTGGGCTTATATCATGCATCTGACTGGGTGATGCCACAGTATGGAGCCTTTATTTATAGATGTGTATAAATAAAATCAATATTCCTCTACAAACTGTCAAATTGTATTTCCCAAAAGCTGAGGAATCTGCAGTCCATTAAATCTGGAGGTAATGAATGAGCCCAACTGTCTAGAAAGATCATCTTTTGTTCATTAAGACTGGTTTGTTTTAATCTGGCTGCTGACATGAGTTGTCTGCAGTTTCTTCCTGGAGCAAAAAATGAAAATACTGTTTTTGATGTGTTAAAAAAGTTGCTACACTGTGGTATTTAGTGTAATTATGTTAATTCACGTTTTGAGTTAAAGAGATCCTGAATAGTTGAGGGAGTATATTATACGAGCACAGACAAACCAAGATGCGCAGGCAGAGGATGAGGAAGGATAAGTACTTAAAGAAGGTGTTCCTATTCTGACATTATTTGTGCAGGGGAGAGGGTAGATCATTGGCAGCAGGTGCCCTGAGCAGTTGGTATGGCTGCTGTTCACCTTTTCAGGATGTGGGTTTGAATTACAATGTTCTGTTTGATCATTATCGGGAAAAAAGAACCACATTTTGAACTGAAGTACCTCGAGGTTAACTTCCATGCCTTATAAATTAAGAAAAAAGCCAGTTGCTTGTCTTCATGGCCAGCCTATGAGACATGAAGGATACGTTACCCGTTTCCTACTTAAGCTGCATTAATCTGTTTTCTGACACCTCTCATATCCAAAATAACCTGCAGGGTCTGTCAGGGCGCAGCCATGTTGAGCTTGCTGGTGAGAAGGGGTTGGTTTCAGGACCTTCCTACAGGTCTTTGAGTACAGTCTCAAACTCCTGCCATTCCTAGAGAGATTTTTTGTCAGTCTCAGATCCTCCCTGTAATGAGCTGAAGACTGGATTGGCTTTGGCACGTGCTTGATTTTCCATTAGCAAGAGAAACTGTGCTAATTGCCAAGGACACCACAGGATATATTGGGCTGGGCCCAATAGATGGATAGCGTGAGGACAGGCTGCTGTCTTCTCTTGACTGTGCCCGGTGTCCCAGATCGCCTGCTGGAGTTTAAGAGGGTGAGACTTTTCCCCTGCACTTAGCAGCAGTCTCAGTCTGTGGCTGGAAGGTTTCCCTGCGTTCACTCACCTTCTTGGGAGAACTTTCAAAGACCTTTGAAAGAGGTGGGAGGGTATCTCTCCTTGAGGGTAGCTTCTTCCTGACTGTCCTCTTTATAGCCAGGAAGGAAAGGGTAAACAAGGACATCATCAGAATTCAAGCTGAATGGATCCTTGGGATGGTGTAAGATGTCAGATTTCACTTGGCTTGACTGACAATATTAACTGTGTTCTTGGGTGTTGGAAGTGGTTTTTCCTTTTTTGCTTATAGGAAAGAAGTCTTCAGAAAGTCCCTTGCAGAAAGCTTGTGATGAGATGATGCGAGGGGCTTGGCAGTCTTACATTGGAAGTAAGATAATTGATCTGAGTTTGTTTTGACACTGCAACTTGTTACAACAGGCAGTCTACCCCATGCAAGAGTAGAGCAAGAGGAGATCGGGTATGTGCACTTCTGCTGGGGTGGAAGTTCTCTGGCTTTCAGCGTTTGCACAGTAAATTCAGTGTCAACATACGCACAGACAGCAGATCTCAGAGGAGTCAGAGATAAATAGCCTGGCTTTTTTGAGGTTACTAGAAAGAGCTGCAGAGCTAAGGGATTTCTTCTAAGTTTTTGGCCTGTCATGGATTGGCAGATGACTGGGGAGGAGGTAGTCCCTGGTCATTTGGCGGTGCCAAGAGCAAGCTTTGAACCATGCAAGCTTCTGGCAGGTTAGGAAACATTCCCACTAGACGTTTCAGAGTCCTGGCCTCTTGGCTGCCAGTGACAGTTTTGAGTGATCTTTTTTATTTGTATCTGGTCACTACCTCAGTTCCTCTCTTAGACTAGCCCAGGAAACTAAAAAAACTCAATGGGAAACAGATTTTCTGAACAGTGCAAAACCATACCCCATCCCTTTTCTTTTGGCTCTCTAAATGTGGAGGATTCTTGAAGTCTCTACCACCTGATAAGAGCCTGGATCTTGACAAGCTATTGATCAGGTGACAGAAAATACTAATGACAACACTTATGTGACTTGGGCTGCCAGTGGCAAATAAAAAAGTTGAGGAACTGGCTTTTAAAATGACAGTCAAAATTCCTGATGGAAAATGTCTAGTTTCTAAAGAATGCTCAGGAAAAAACTCTCTGTGTACAGGATTTTGGGAACCAGAACCAAAGGCAGTCGGTCAGAACACAGCCAGTAGCCAGTTTGTCAGGAAGCACAAAATCTGCTCCAGAGTAAATTCCTATCTTTTAAAACTTGTCTGTCAGCAAAACATTCTGCTGGAAGAAACCTCTGAGCAATCCTAGTTTATGAACTTTAATTTTTTAATTCTTCTTTCTTCTGAAGTTTAGTCAGTAGCATTTACCCTGAGCGCAGGATACTGGCTGGAAATGAGAAATGGAAGGGCTGTTGTAGCAGGGTCAAAACCCTTTTACCACCCCTGGAAGTGAACTGTGAGCAGAATGAGCTTTTCATGAAAGGCCTAGGGGAGGGTAACAGTGATGTTCACAAGTATGAAGTGGTTGTAAAGCAGAGCTGCTCAGCCAAGTTAAAGCAAGTGCTTGGGAGAGCTTTAGATGGTGGTACACACGTGTAGATGTGCACAAGAGCCTTTTGCAGTGCACGTGGCATTGTTTTCCTGTTAAAATTGACTGTGAATGAATAACAAATATGCAGTTATTAGCTTTAATAGACTAGCCACAGGAAAGTAACAATGTGGAGATGGGGAAGAAGATTGGCCTGGCTGAATAGGGAGCTTTTAGTGAACTCAGGGAAGAAAAAGAATTTCTGACCTTTGGAAGAAGGGGCAGGCAACTCAGAAATAAGTACAAGGATGTCATTAGGTCATGTAGAGAGAAAATTAGAAAGGTGAAAGCTCAGCTACATCTCAACCTGGTCACCTCTGTGAAAGATAATAAAACAGTGTCTTTATTAATTCATTAATAACAGAAGGGGGGCCTTGAAGGTCTTGTCCAACCTTAATGATTCTATGATTCTGTGAAATGCATTTATCCTTAAAATACGATACCCCAACTCTTGTGAAGTGCTTAAGTTCACCCTTAATATTTTCCTGGTTTGAGTTGCTGGAGGACTGAACTTCCTGGCTCTATCTTAGAGAAATCTGTCACTTTGAGTAGGAATGAAGCTTGACTGATGCAATCTTATCACAGTATCACCATATAAACGCATCTTATTTATTTTTAATTGAAATGTCAACTTAAAAGATGCAGTGCATATTTTTAAATCACACTGACATTATATTTAAATCTTTTCATTAAGTTCTGGGTATGCAGTCCCATTAAAAATAGGGAGCTAAGTATAAAAACATGAAGTCTTAATGCTTGCTTACTAAATATTCTGAGTGCAAGTGGGCATTGCTCTGGTAACACCTGTGAATAGAGCTATTCTGGTACATTTTAAAAGTGTCACTGGCATGAGTGACAGCCACCAGTGTATTCATATTATTTCAGAACCCTGCTGATGGAAGGAGCTTTCCTGCAACTATTTATCTTTACTTACAGTCCCATCCCATTTAAAATGTTTTTCCTCAATTTCAGGAAAGAAAGATCCAGTGATTTTTGTTGCTAAAACAAGCACTGCTTCTAACTGTGTTGGAATGCAATTGCACACTATGTACTGGAAGTCTAGATACCAGGGAAGTGTTGATCCCTGCAGTCAAGGAATACCAGACGTGGATAGTTTGTCTTATTTTGCTGGTTCTAGCCCTGAGCAGGGCCTAGCCCGGGCTCGTGTGGTAATTTGTGGCAACTCAAGGCAGTGAGAGCAAACTGGGAGAAACCTGCTCCTATTCATTGGTGCAGTCTTGCACCTATGGCTCCAAAGCCCTACTCACCCATGTGTGAGCACCTTAGTCACGGCTTTAACCCTCCCAGCTGGCTTCCTGTTCAATCTCTTAAAAAACAAATTCTTCGGCCTGGCATGTGAATGAACATTCCAGGCTTAAATAGCAGGGAAAGAATCAAGAAAGTATTTGATGCTTTGTTGACCAGCCAGGAAGCAAGGCCTATTTTCAGTTTTGGTCACTTTAGTCTGTGCTTTGAACATTGGCATGAAGGTCTAGGGGCTCAGCGAGAGAACATTTTTCTCTTCATTATTTAAACAGGCACATTCCCAGAAGAGTAACAATCCAAAGTTTACACTTGCAGTGAAATGCTGTCTGAGAAGTGCTGGAAAAAGAAAGGTATGTGATAGAAAGTAGAGGTCCGAAAAGTAAAGTAGAGAAGAACTAAACGCAAACAGAAGAGGAACTTCTACTACAGAAACTTGAAGTATTTTTTAATTAACTATAGCCTAAATTGGGAAAAGGGGGGGGGGGGGGGTTGTTTTTTTTTACAGTTGTGCCATATGTTGATTTTAATCATGGTTAAAGTGGAGGGAAATGAAACATTTAAAAACCCAGAATAAAACAAAGCAAAACCACTTCCAAGCATGGAAAGCCCTTCCCCATTTTAAATAGGGAAATGGGCTGCCACAGGCTGCAAAAATAGTGCCATACTATCACTTGATGCTCTGCTTTTCTCCTGTACAGTTGTTGGGTTTTCTGGGAGGATGCTTTGTTTTTCTTCTTTTTTTTTTAACTTAATGAAACATTTCCAATCAGTGTGTCTCCCTACCCCTGCTACTGCTCAGCTCCAGCTCTGTTTCCTTTCCTTTTTCCTTTTTCATTTTTTTTTTTCCTTTTTTCCCCTTTTTCCTTTCCTTATATGTAAATCAAACCACTGCCAGGTTGGTCAAAGGCAGGTGTTGTGCACATGTGGAAGCCCAATGGCTGCATTCCCAATGTATTGCCTGGCATGCAGCAACTGGATGGCTTTCTAGGATATGTTCCCAAGAGCTCTGCAAAGAGTCCAGCAGCCAGGTAAACTCCTGGTCTTTGGTTCAGATGGAACCGGTGAACTCAGCCAAGGTGTGCCCCCCTCCTTTTTCCAAGGGCTCTGGCTGGATGCTGAGGCAGCAGCTGCCCCATGTTCAAGGTTAGCTGTCACTTCAGGGATTTTTTAATTGCTTCTCAGGGAGTTTCTAAAACTTTGGTGCAAGAGAAGATGCATTTTTCTTTTGCAGACTCCTTGAGTGCTCTGTGCTGGGCAGATAAGGTACCCTTTGCTGCAGCTCCACAGACACTGTGGTGGCTGGCAGACTCCAGGCAGGAGTGATAGCCCTGCTGTTTTATTAGCTCCCAGATAATATATAGCAGGGAAGGAGGCCATGCAGGCTCCAGCATGGTCTGTCTGAGCTCTGACCCCTTGGGCAAGAGGCTACATAGCTTTTACAGCCAGCACTTAACCTTGCTGCTGAGACTTGTCAACAAGGAGGCCAATTAGCAGCAGATAAGATGGTGGATGATATAATACAGATGTCTGTCTGTTAGGAGCATAACTGATGTATTTTTAACACAACAAGGATCTGAAAACACGGCTCTGCATAAATGATGCCATCCCCTCCAGTGTAGAGAAGCTCTCTCTACAGTGAAGTGTTACAGAGAATTGTAGGTCTGTTGTTTTGGTTTGGTTTGGCTTTTTCCCCCCCACCCCCAAAATTCTCTCTTAAAGCCTTGTTCTGCTGGGCTTATGAAGACTGGGGCATGTGTAGGATTGTAAGAAATAACTACTTGAAAAAATGCCAATTTTAAGTTTATTTTTTTAAACATATATTAAAAATGTACATAGAGTCGGAATGAAAACAGGGCACTTCTTGTTTTGCTGAAAGGGTCGGTACACAACTGG
Organism: Eulacestoma nigropectus; assembly: GCA_013397775.1. Classification (NCBI taxonomy): domain Eukaryota; kingdom Metazoa; phylum Chordata; class Aves; order Passeriformes; genus Eulacestoma; species Eulacestoma nigropectus. The sequence continues at coordinate 7,219,106 of VZTE01000262.1, forward strand.
AGCTGTTTTCTATAATCACATGGATATTGGAATATTATCAGAAAACACAGACTAGGGAAGGTTGAGTTAATTGATTAAAATCATGCAAGTCTACAAGCATGTTATAGCCACCTGCTGCAAAGGACAGGGGCTCCTTATCACATCTCAGCATGTCACACTGATACCCCTATTTGGGTGCACACAGGGGTTTTCTGTCAGACTAAAGCTACAGAGGCGGATTGCAGGCAGTTTATGTTTTGGTTGAGACTGGGCCTGATCTTTTAAACAAAAGCATGTTATATATGACTCAGGGGCTGGAGCTACCACAAGACTTGCACTTAACTTCTAGCTGACTACTTAGGCAGTCAGGATAATTCAGTAAGATAATTCAGCCCCCTCTCAGCTTATTTTAAGTAATTCTGCAGTCTGGTTTTGGTGATTTAGAATTTACTTAAACAATTGAGCCGCCTCTGCAGAGAATCACAGAATGGCTTGCATTGGAAGGGACCTTAAAGTCATCCAGTTCCAACCCTCTGGCCATAGACAGGGACACCTTCCACTAGACAGATTGCTCAGTCCCCTCCCAAGGCCCAGGCTGGCCTTGAACATTTACAGGTCTGGGGTATCCACAGCTGCTCTGGGCATGATTTGCATGATTGCCTTTTAATTGCTAGGATAACTATTTATGTCTAGTGCAAAAAACTCCACAGAGAGTATCACTGTATGTTTTCTATTACAGATATAGCGTGGGAGGGAAGAGAAAGAGAGACACCACCTCCTCTTGAGAGACACCATGACTTACCAACTCTGTGTCAAATCTTTTCTTTCAGCTAAGGAGTCATCAGCAGAAGAGGAGCAGTGAATTCCAACACCCAGCCTGTTAACAGCAACATGTACAAGGTACTGATCAAAGCCCTGAAAATTAGTATCCACACCTCAGTAGAAATAACTGTAAGAAGTTTTTCCAGTTGATTAGACCTTAACACTGCTCTGACTGAGGGAAAAGGGCAGTCTACAAGTATTTAATGTTAACATTCATATATCTGAGGATAATTCTTATCTAATGAACACCCAGATTATTTTCTTTCCTTGGTTAGTGTGTAAGTAGTCTAACTTCCTTCTAGGATGTTGACTATCTTTTCATGTTCAGTGGAGTCAGTAGTACCTTTGCTTCTGAGAAATTTGTCTGCTTTTAAGTTTTTCTTCTTTTGTGTCCTCTGTGCATTTTAATTATTCCAATAATCTCTGGTTAAAAACCCAGTTTTTTCTGAAATGCTGATAAAATGAGGACACAATATTTTTACAATTAAAAAAAAATTATTTTCCTGACAATGTTTTAGTGCGCCGTGTTCTTTTATTCACTGCTTAGCTCATCTTTAAGGAAGTTTCCCTGAGTTCATTTGGGCTACTTCCAAGCAAGAGCAAGTCCACCAAACTACTGCTTAAGGATCTGATTTTTTTGAAATGCATGACTGAGCAGAGTGCATAGAAGAGGAATTATCCACCTTGCAGAACTGACCTGGAAGGTTCCTACAAGCACAGAGCCCATAGAGTAGAGTCCTGGAACTGTCCTAGGGACTATTTGCTGTATTTCTTCATCAGGAGTGAGAGCCAGAGCTTTCCTTTTCAATTTCAAAATTGAAGACTGATATCATTTATTAGAAGGAAAAAGGGAAGCTTTTATCTTCTTGTCTTGTAGGAGAATCCTTTCCCCCTCCCTCCAAACCAACTCTAAATATATTTAAGGTGAAAAAAGAGAGGAAGAAAAACCAAAAAGAAACCAGAATATAGCCAACCTTTTTAATTAGAGTATATTGTACTTCCAAACTGGATACACTAGAAATTGGCAATGCAACATAAGATGCAAAGAAATATACCAGTTACTGTCAAAATGACCCTGTACAGCCTTATAATGCAAAAAGCTTTATACAATACAAATTTTTATTAATGTACACAAACCTTGACAGAATGATATTTGAACATAATACAACAAATTAAAAAAAAAAAAAAAGAAGAAGAAAAGAAAGAAAAAAGTGCTGAGAACTTTAACTGAATTACTGAATGGAAAAACACACTAGCTTTCATTACAGAATGCATAGTGAAAACCAGTATGAAATTACCTTTATGGTGGGGGGAATTTATCAGAACTGTTGGTCATTAATCAGAAGGGGGAACCTCTGGAGAACATTCTTGTCTTTAGTCTTGAACTGCAAACAAATTATTTTAATATGCAAGAGCTCTGATAAATAGTGTATTTTTTTTTCTTAAAAAAATAAAAACCTCCTAACACACTTTTCCTTAAAGAGAAAACTTCTATGAACTTGCCAGAAAGAATGAATTTATCCTTTCCAAAGTGCTAAACAAATTTCCCAGGTACACTAAGCATTGCCAGTTCAGATACGAGTGCAATGGAAAATGATCAAAACACGTGGTGGTCGCATGCGTGCAGCTCATTCTTGGAAGTTCCAGCCCTATTTAAACTGCCATTTGGTTTAGAGACAGTGGTCTACTATAATATTCCTACTGCTTCTTCCTCCTGGACAACTGTACTTTACCTGTAGTTGGTGTGAAAAATAAGCTTTTTAATTTAGGAGTGTTTGGTTTTCTGTGGTGTGGTCAGAGATGCGCGTGTGGACTGTGTTTTACAGAACTGGTAGAGCCGCTGGATACAGATTACAGATTTCATGCTGTCAAGATAGTAACTATTTTATGCTCTGAGTACTTACCAACACAGTATTTTCTATTTTGTCTGTACTTCCAGGGAGGCGTGACCAGGAGTTCTGATGGAGTAAAGCATGGTGAGCAGGGCCCTGAGTTAGGTAAGTTGTTCACAAAGGTTTACACAGTTTGGAGCAGATGGGTTTTCTTCACTGCATAGACAGAACCGCCACATGCTCGTTAGAACCAAGACTGTCTGCTGGAATGTAAACAAATGGTGACACTTCTCTGTCCTGTAATTAATAATGCCAAATGATAACCTGTTATGGTTTTGGATATTTCCCCCTTGTAACTAGCTTCCAGTATGTTAACAGGAGGGGGCAGATTAGGATGTCCTCCCCAAACAGGAAGAATTTGGTCATGACAGTGGAGGATGTTTGGCCATCTCAGTACAAAACAAATGTAGGAATCTTGCAAATAGGTTAAAGTGATGCAAGTTTTGCATCCAAAAAGTCTTTCTACACAAGCTTCATTTAAGAACTAATGAAGACTGAGTTACATTTCTAGTTGCCCATATGGCTAAGAGCCCTTGTGGACAAGAAATGCCTTCCTGAACTGGGTCGTTGCTTTCCTGCTGTCACGAACAAGGGGTGGTTGGATCCCCCCATCCCACAACAACCTGCAGAGGAAGTTCCTTCAGGACAGCACAAGGGTGGGTAGATAGCATGAAAGATGTGACTCAGGGCACCTCCTACAGTGGCTTGGCCAAGGGACAGGGAGGGGACTGTGGCAAAAGCTAGGTCAGACACTTCTAATAGCTGGTAAAAGACAGCCAGATCCAAATCCAAGAAACACCATGGCAAACAATAATTCAGTATGAAGGCATTCCTATACGTCACATGATCATTTGGAAATGCTTCACATTTTATACTTCCAATTGTAAAACAGAGTGTTTTTAATCCTGATCTTTCTTCCCACATATAAAGTTGTCTAAGGAACAGAAATCAATTAACAGTTAGCTTCTCTTACATTAAGATCACTCTTGGCATTTTGAGATTAACAAGGGTTATACAACCAATCTGCATTTGCTTCTTCCTGCAATAAAGTGCTACATATAACACGTCATTTTAATGACCACAAGTAGGAGCATTAAATAAGTACAAAATTAGCTTCCTAGCAGGACACACTCTATCTGCCATCAACAGAAAGGAATAAAGTATTACTGATGACATGGAGGGGAGTGAGAGGACTGTCAAATTTTCAAGTACAATTGAAATACTGAGGGTAAAAAAGAGAACTGTGTAGTTCCAAAAGCATCTTTTTATAGCTTTATATTTCAAAGAAGTTACTGGTACCTTTTCAAATAAACAGTCTTATTAACTTCAGCCCACAATTAGTTTTTTTTCTTTTTTTTTCTTTTTTTGCAAGTGAGAAACAAACTAGTGCAAGACTAAAGCACTGTGCAAAACTGCCTTTTTTTTTTTAGTCTGAGTATTTATACCCAGAATTTATCCATACCCTTTTTTAAATCCCCTTGTTGGATTTTTTTTTCCACCATAGAATTCTAGTTATACAAGTTGTTCCTGCAAACTAAAAGGTAACCACTGCATAATACAGTATATATATATATAATATTTATATGCCCTTTTAAAACAAAAGATGTATGCTGTGGCCCAGAGGCAGGTGTTTGTCACACCTGTGTAAGAGCTGAGAATTGGGCCTGCTGTGTGGGTGTGTGGGCTGCACACACTGCTTGTGGGTGTGGACTTACACACACCACCATTGTCATGCTCTCATTCTGCAGTGCTGAAAGCAACTTTTTTCCTCATCAGTTCTACCCCAAATTCTCAAACCTTGACAACTGAGTACAAGGCATCAAACAACTAAAGGAAGCTGCAAACAGCACTGAAATTATACACCAGTTCCCCCTGCCCCACCCCAAACATTACGCCTTCCTCAGCTCCATAGTTCAGGGGGAGGCATGGGGAAGGCAGGAAGCGAGTGTGTAAAAAGGGGAAAAGAATGATGATTAAATAAACCAATCCAAGGGATGTGCAAAAGCAATGTCATGGCACACATGGCAGACTTTCTTCCACACACCCGCACGCACACAAAGCCCAAAAATAAAATGCATCAGTATGTCATCTTACAAGTGCTGATTGCCAATAAGGACACTCTTTTTTTTTCAGCTTAACAAGACAAAATAGTTTCTTAGATAAGAGTACTGGGAACATGCCTCTGAAGGTAGAAGTATGCAGTAGGTCACCTCTTGGAGATTGAATAAAGCAGCTTTCATGTCAATGCAATAAGTATACACACAGAGCCATTTGCTAAACCTTACTAATGATATAGTACAAGTGTTTGTTACCTCTTGGGGCTACGTTTTGCAGCAATGTATAACCTGCTGGGTTTGTTGGGGGATTTTTGGTACAGAATGCAACTGCCCTCAGACAGTTTCTGCCCTTTCTGTTAGTCCAAGGTAGGCAAGGAAGGAGTGTTTAGGTGAAGAGGCACCTCCCGGTGCAGTCTGAGGTCTGGGTGGATGGAATGTGAGATCGTAGTGGTTTTTGGGGAAAAACATTGTTAAAGGAATAAGGTGGGCAAACTCTGAGTTCCAGTATTTATCAAAGCACAGAGAAGTGCCGTTGATGGCCAAGGCTTTCACTGCCAAGTTTGGCTCTGCCCCACTGCCGTGTGCAGCTGACATAGCTACTGTTTGCAGAGCCTGGGAGGCAGACATAACTGAGAGGGGTGACAGAAGGTTCCTGGAGCTGTTCACTGGTAGGAGTGGACTGGCTTCCTTGGAGGTTGAATACTGGCCCTTCTTCTCCTCTTCGGAGCAGTCCCCATTCTGGTGCTTCTTCACATGGCGGCTGAAGACAAAAGGGTGGGTAGTCTTGAACAGGCACTCATCGCAGCTGAAGGTCTGGCGTGGAGCGTGCTTCAGTTTCTTGTGCAAGTTGAGATTGTCTTTGCGTTTGCAGCTGTAGCTGCACTGGTCACAGTGAAAAGGGCGCTCGCCGGTGTGGACACGCACGTGCTCGATCAGCTTGTTGGCCGTCTTGGACAGGTAGCCACACTGGTCACACTTGTAATGGTTGCCGAGGCGGTGCTCGCGGATGTGCATCTCCAGCTCCAGCTGGTTGGCTTTCACTGTCTGGCAGATCCGACACTTGTACTCCATCTTGTAGTGAGTCTTCAGGTGGCACTCCATGGCTGCGGGGCGGTTCGTGGAGTAGATGCAGAACGGGCACCTGGTAACACAGCAAGGAAGGGCAGGGACAAAGAAAAGAGGAGTCACTCAGCTGGCAGACCTGCATTCCTGCTTTAACCCTGTCACTCAGCCCCTTTCTGACCTACTAAGGAGGAGAAAAAGGCACTCAGTTCTCTCTGTGAAGCCTCTTTCTAATATTTGGTTCACCATGACACATCTCTACTTAGAGGAGGTTTGCCCATTTAATGGCATTCCTAGGGAAACAGCAATTCACTCTGAAGGAGCATCCCTTTAACCTTCTGGCTTACCTTGATGGGGTCTTCCCCCAAAGCAGGCCGGGGAGTGCAGGGTGGGTGACTGATGCTCAGGTACTTTGTGTAACGATTCCTAGTGTTTGCACGAAGTCACTTTGGCCATTTTTTCCATTAAGAAGTGGTTTAAAGTGAGTGTTTACAGATGAGTATGAAAGCAGCTGTTTAAGTAAAGATGGAATAAACTTGTAATACCACATGTACAGCAAAAGCTTAGGAAATCCCTTTTATGTGACCTTGAACAATAAGCTCGCTGGGTATCCTGCTAGGAGCAGCTGAAAGCCAGGCTGTTTGGATGATTTGTAGGGACTCCCATTTCTGGGACATGAGCTAGCCATGCTGAGAGGGGCATGTGCTTGGCAGTGTTTGCCTACAGCTGCCTCTGCCATGGCAGGAATTGCTCCTGTGTAGGAACAGGATGTGGGTTCTGCTTACTCACAGCAGCAAGCATCCGGCCCAGGACGGACATGGCAAAGGGCCTCACCCCAGTTCCTGAGCCAGGAGGTGCCAAGAAGGGTAGAGGAATCATGGAAGCTTGGAGAGAAGCCTGAGCTGCACGCTGAACAAGCCTGGACACCACCAAACCCAAAACACACCTGCTGTTGCTTGGTGCAGCTGAGAGGAAGTTGGTGGGGACAGCTCCCTGCCAGGGATCTCTGCTGTATTGAAGCAAGCACACAGCCTTCCACATGGAACTGGTGAGCTCAGAGAGCAGGGCTGCATAAAACTTACAACTAAGGCATCTGGTAGTGTCTTCCAACATCCCAGCTGCCACACATCTGCATTCACTGTTCAGCAGGTCTGCTAATTGTGTTCTGGCATTTTGGATAATTTCTAAGGAGAGATCCTCTCTCTCTACGTGTTTTCCTTGCTACATCTGGTTGCACATACAGGTTTAATATTAATCTACAAGCTAATCAAGAGATTTTTGAGGAAAATGAGTAATAACAGGAGGACAAAGATACTAAAACACCTGGACACTTTTCCTGATGCACATCAAGTACTCTGATCCAGAGAGGGAGCCTGTCACTGAGGCTTCTAATGTGATTATCTCTTGCACCAGAGGACTTGGCTGTCAATGCACACGTACCTCTCCTGGACTGGGTGCACTCTGGATCAGAATTTCAGATTTTGACCTGGAGCTGGAAGAATCATGTTTTTTTTCTCTTCCCCCACAGCAAACAGGAGACAGAAAAATACAATTTACTTAGATCTCTTCAGGCTCTTCTGGATGCCTTAAAAAAAAATAAATCAGAGCTTTTTCTTAGATGCAGCTTTCAAGGTACCTAATTATTACTTGAGCTGGGCAGGAATATAGGCTGAGAAACCCATTCTATCAGGAAGTCTTGAGTCATGGATCATGGTTTTTCCTTGGTAAATAGAACAGATTTTATGCAGCTTAAACCAAATGTGCATTAGACAACTGGTCTGTATGTCCAAGGCAGACATCCCGTCGTTCTGGCACACTATTTGTTTCTCAATCTGGTCTTCTTCCCAGAATCAGTCATCTCATCTCAAGTGACCACAGATCCCAGTCTGTGGAACTACTGAGCTGGAGACCAGAGGCTGCCTGGCAAACAGGACCAGTTTTCCAAAGCTGCGGCGCAAACCAGGGGAGCTGCGCGCAGTGACATTGAACGTGGCACGCTCCTCGTGTCCCAGCCACAGCGCACTGAGAACATCGGTCTGCTCAGCAAGGGCAACAGAAGCTGGGAGCCCTGTGCTGAACCCTAGTGGGGCTCCAAGTGGTTCCAGCCTTTTTTCCTGCAGCAGCTGGAACAAACAGAGACCAGGGCCGTGCCTCTTTCATAACGTCACGCTGCCTGCCCAGAGAGCAAGCATATGGCCCCAGCAGTCCCTCCTTCCCTCAGGGGTCTGACTTTGACATGAAGGCACACTCATTCTCCAGAAACACTGCTCTGCACCAAAAGACCTTAAAGGACACCACCACAGCCAAAACCAAAGGGCTTTTTTTCTTAAAAGACTGTATTACTCATTACACGTTAATTTATACAGTAGTGATTATTGTGGGGCATGCAACCAAAGCAGAAAGCATCCAAGTTATTCATTCTTGGAGAGAAATGACTTTGCATTTGAGTACACAAAGGCTATAACCTTTAAGGTTGTAACTTCATACCTAGTTGCAGAGGCTGTACAGGATTTAGTTTCTTTGAGCCAGGTGCAAAACAGAGCCTGTGCTGGGTGCTTCTTTTTGCTCTGATGCTTTGAAAAAAAACCCCTTAGTCTGCCAAAAGCTCTTTGTAGTGCTGCCTCATTCTCTGTAGGACCCATCATATATTGTCTCCTCTTTGACTTGAAAAGGGAAAGGACCACAGTTTGTTATAGTTCCTCTGCTGCTGGTTTACCAATCTGCTGTAATGATGCAAGCCTTAAGGACAGGCCTTGGGTCATCTAAATACAAGGAAGCCCCAAATCCGGATTATTAATTAACCAACCCTTTCTAACTGACTTCCTTTTGTCCTATCCCCACAGTATTAAGGTGCTTAACACAGTAAAAGTTTGTGTACTTGCTTTCCTTACTTGAGCCCACCGGTGGGGACAGTGTGGCATTTCTTGTGCTCCAGTAATTGCTCAGGTGTCTTCATGAACTTGTGGCACACATCACACTCGAACATTCGTGTGATCAGGTGGATTTGCAGGTGACGTTCAAACATATTTTTTGTTTTGCAGACAAAGTTACAGAAAACACATTCAAAGCCTGAAAAATAGAACAGGAAAACCCAGTCCTTACACTGTGGCCAGATGGACTGCATAGAGAATGACTTGTATTTGTTAAACAGTGCTTTACCTTTCTCTGACTTCTCTTCAGTGTTCACTGAGGTCTGACTACCAGGCACTACAGAAATGACCAGCAGGTTGTTTGACCCCTTGTTTTTTGGGGTTATATCTGCATCTTCTTTGCTGTTGGCAGAGTCGCTCAGTGCCGACAGCGAAGATGAAGATGGACTGTTAGATTCACTGGGTGTCTTCCTCTCTTCAGCTGAAAAACAGAGAGCAATAACTAATTCAGCAGATTAGATGGAGTCTCGATGATTCTGTTTTAAATTTCAGGAAGTACTTATGTTTAAAGTTAATTCAAAACAAGTCTGAAATTAATTGAGCTGATTAAAAAAACATTGTTTGGCCTCCTTCCTTTTTATTAGTGTTTAACTACAGTACACCTCTCAGTTTATCCTGCAATTGAGTGTTTCTGTGATGGTAGTGGGAAGGGATCATGCAATTCTACCTCATTACTGGACTGAAAAAAAGTCAAGAAAACACTTTGACTACTATGAGTTTAAAAACAATGAAAACTTGTCGCTTAGGAAACAGAATTTCTGTAGGTTTGGGGTGCAGAAACCTACTGGTCCAAGCTAAACTTCCCCCACCTTTCCATTTATGTGCGTCCAGTGGGTAGATTTGGGATGAAGGGTGAAGGAGAATAATCTCAGTCATTGTACTGAAGGTACATTGCAGAGGTAACAGCATGGTCTCAAGATTTATGCGTTTTTATTAGGATTTCCTTCTAAAGATAATCGAAAAGCATGTTATTTAACTGGACCTAGAGATAAAGCTTCATTATGAAATAAAGCATCAGAGCTTCCTTACGTGTCCAATAAATGTATGAAGTCCAAATCCCAAACCCTATCACACACTAGAACTGAACAAGGAGAGTTCCCATATGAGAACTGCCACGAGCCAACGAGGCAAGGATGGTCAAATTATTCCCTCCCGTCCATGTCCTGGTTCAATCAGATCTGTGTTAAAAGGAGACTTCACTAAAGCTTTGAATTCTCCATGTGATACAGTCCCCTGATCAAGGCCTCTGCAAACACCAGCACCTGTGTACCTAACTTTAAACTGATGAGTGGCACCTTTAAGATAAAAACGTAGGAATGCACTAATGAAATCTGATGACCCGAGCTGCCAATAGGGAGGATGACTGGATATCATACAGAAAGATTCACTGACCTTGGGGACCAGAGTAATAGAAATGGAATGAAATTTAATAGCACAGAGGACAAGGTTATGACCTGAAGGGCCAGTAACAAGAATTTTTGCTACAAATGAGAAGTGCTTAAGTTGGAAACACTCAAGGAAAACAAAAGTGGAATTTGAGCAGAACAGGGGATGAATATGAGCAATCAGTGTTGGGGAGCCTTCAAGGAAGATAAATTTGATCACAGAATGTTATTGTGTGACTTATTCCCAGTAGCTGCTGCTGGTTTGCACTGCCACCACTGCTTATTTCATTTCACCATGTACAGCTGTGATTGCATATGCCCAGAGCAGGGGTTCAAACAAGAACATATGCAGTGGGGGATTGGTACAGCAGGAAAATTGTGTTCCATATAGGAAAAGGCTCAGTGTACATTTAGAGGGGAGAGTGTTGTTCTCCAGAAATGTACTACAGGAATAAATATTGTGGAAGGGGGGATGCAAGGTGGGCTGCTGTTTCAGATAAAGGGCAGTTCTGGCACAAGAACAATGTATGTGTATTCTAATTATCACTAAGACACACACTGGAAATTTTAAAAAGATCCCTGATCTTTAATGCAAGAAAGTCTACAGCTGCCTGGCTCTAGAAATAGTTTGTCTAAAACAATGATACTTCTTTGAAGGCATATGTCATATCCTCACAAACAGTCCCTTTATGACCTGGTAACATCACAGGATAAGGAACTGGAGTCAAGTGACCCAGAAAACCCATTCTATTTTTTACTCGGTATTTGCCATATGTGTGAGCATTTGGCTGAATCACCAGCTGAGTGGCTCAGTTGGGCAGGGTGAAGGAAGAACAAGGGAGTTTTGCCTATCTTCAAAAGACAAGTAGCAGTTTCAATCTTTTAGCCACAATAGGAAAATACAGCAGAGCACAGCTCACTTTTGAGCTCTGAGGCTTTTCACATAGCTATGGGTGGTGTTTCTCATTTGCCTTGAACTCCTCTGTATGAAATGAAGTAGTGCTGAGAGCTATGCTGGCATAAAATCCCTTGAGAGCTTTTCAGTGGTTCATACATCTGTAGTTACATTTAACTTATGTATCTGTGAACACAACCAATTGTATTCTTCTCTCTCTTCTTCTTCATCCCTCCTGTTTTCCCAATTTTATTCCTGGTAGGACAGGAAAAGCAATTAAGTGATGGAAAAGTTGTGCTGGATGCAATTCAGGTTCTGTATTGTAAACACAAGTGTGAGTAGTTTGTGGCAGAAAAATGCTTCTGCCTGGTCTTACAAGAGAAATTAATTAAAAGGATTCCCATTTTCTTCTCCTTAAATTATGCCATGCTTCATTAGTTGGACTAAGCCTATGGAGCTTGCTTGAAAGCTGCTATTGCTCCTACCCTTGGCTATTAAGTGAGCAGGACCAGGGAGCGAGCACAACTCGTTCTGTGTTTAATATAAAGCAACATTTATGGTATTGCTGAATCACAGTGTCAACTAAACATCAGCGTGAAATTCCAAACTGATGGGCTGTGGGGGCAAACACAGCGAAGAGCAAAGCTTAACATAATGTTTATTTCAGACTTACAGCCAGGTATGCACAATTAGCCCTCAAAGTCACCTTATCATCGCTGAAGTCAAAGCAGGATTTTGATGAAATAGTAAACCAGTCAGAAAAACAAATGAAATATGCTGACTCCAACAGGGGAGGGGATTTGAGGGATAAGAGGAATAGGAAGAAGAAGGGCTAAGTAGTCCTTCATTTATTTCACTAAGCTTGAAAATTGATCTGCACTACCAGATTATTTGCCTGGCTGGAGTCCAATTCACTTCAACTTTGAGAGCTCAGGCCTTAATTAGCAAGCATTTCAGTGAAAGCAGAGTGCTAATGGGAAGTGTGAAGGTTGCACCTAAAAAGCAAGGAAGAGAGAGATCACTGTAGCTGGGAGAGAGGGATCATCACCTGTGTGCTTGTTGTTGACATGAGCCTTCATATCTGCCTCTTCCATAGTGACAAAATCGCACGCCGTGCAGCAAATGGAGAACATCCACTGCTCCTTATCCACGTGGAGGGACATATGACTGACAAACTGGACATTCATCTCCGTCTCAAACCCACACACATGGCAGCTGCAGGCAGAAGAGAATTCAAGAGTAAGAAACGTTAAAAAACAAACTACAAACAGAAGCCTATTGCCTTTCCCCAAATTTCCAAGAGGAAACTCAAGGCACAGTTTTCCGCTCTTCCTCGCTGCTCAGTGTTGACTGCAAAATTCTTTTGTCTGCTGAACTGCCTTTGAACTGATGGCCATGCCAATGTGATTAAGGGCAGGCACAATGCAACAATCCTGTACATGCTATAATGATGCTAAATAATCATAAAGTTAATTAAAAACTACAGACTCCAGATGCTGTGCATCACCTAACCGATTCCTTTGGGCAATAAGAGGCAGTGCAGCTTTGCCAAGATGTTTAGTACAGCTGATACACTGACAAACAGAGAGCTTGCTGCACACTCCAGGAGTGATTTTCGAGCCCTGGAATGGTTCCCGTGCCAAACTGGGATCTTGTGCAAAACTGCCTGGCAGTTTCAGCGTAAGCAAGTAAAGATGGGTTCAAACATTTCTTATGCTTGACTGGAAAACAGCAGTCTTCAGCTATGCAAATAATTAGCAGGGATACAGATTTCGCAGCCAGCACATAAACAGAGTGATACTGAGAGGCAGTGGAAAGGACCCTTTAATGTAACTTTCTTTGCAGCGTTCTCCTCTTGCTTTGATTAGGCCATTAACATTTAAAAGGAGCCAGAAAGATTGGAAAAGGCATATACTCCAGGGCACTATTTTGCTTTCCCAAGGGGAAGGACTAGATAATCTAATCCAGCAGGTCTCATTTATTTCTTACTTCTATGATTTTGTAATTAAATCTGCTCTTGGCACTTTGACTAAAAGTAAGAGTGATATGGTAATCTGCTTGGCCACTAGAGTGCACATCACAGTTTGCAGAGTGCACAACAGTGCATACAACAAGAAGAATGTCTAAATATCCATTTTATCTGGGCAGTTCCTTTCAATTTTTCAGGCAAATTCTCCGCAAGGTTTTCTTTCTTTGATCACATTGGTCACAGAATGTATATAGCTCTAGCAAACAGAGGAAATGTGTAGATTGATATAACAATTCTTGATACACTTTTAAGCTATTTGATTTCATGGATTTGGCTGAAGACAAGGGAACTGTCAGAGGCAACTGGAAGAACAGGGCTTTAGATTTGCTGTGAATCCGTGTACATGATGGGATGTTTCCAAACACAAAACTTCAAGGAACACTGCTTAAAAAGTGAGAAAGGCTTTTAAGAGCACAGCTGCCTCACAAAGCCACCCCTGAGTCCTTCCCAATGGCCAGCCAAGTCAAACAGCGTGAGGCAGCCAGCCGGGGTTCACTGCTCAGCCTAAACCAGATACGGGGAAGACAAACACTTGAATCATGGCTCCAACCCCACAGCACCAGAAGGGTGGCCCCGTCACATGTGCTCAGCAGGCACACGAAATGGTGTGTGGTGCACAGCCTTCGTCTGGGTGCTCACCTGTAGTAATAGGGGTGCTTCTTTCCGTGGCTGCCCTCGGCCGTGACAGCGCTGACGATGTCCTCGGTGTCGGTGCTCACCAGCTTCACAGAGTGCACAGTCAGGTGCTGGTTCAGGTTAGCACGGCACTTAGCAGCATAGGGGCACAAGTGGCATTTGTATTTTCTCTCTTCTGAAAAAAGGAGCAGAGAGGTGTGAGTGTACACCTCAGTATGAAGCCAGCTGCTTTGAAAACTGCCAGTAACCAAGCGTGCATTCCTTTGGGTTTCTCCAAGCAGCTTTCAGGATGAAGTACTTTGGAAACTTGACATTTTAGAAGTTTATAGGAGTTCACAGCAATTACTCAAAAAAACCCCCCAACTAATTTGAAGGTAGTTTAGGACAAGCTTTTTTAATTTGCTCTACCACTTGTAGTCAGATAATATAAAACTTTATAAACTGCAAAACTGGGGCAACTGCTGTTCTGGGAGCTGCAGCAAAGCCAGTGGAGAAACAGGTCAATAGTCTACAACTACTTCCTTTACCCAGCATCTTCTACTTGATTTTTGGGCTTAGTTATTGTTGAGGTTGCCCATGTGATCACTTGCAGAGAGCTGATAGTTGATGATTTTGTATTAAAAAAATTATTATTGTTAAAATCTGAGGGTAGGAGGAAGGGGAACACTGTATATCATTAGTCTAGTTCCAAAAGTAAACTAATGAAAAACCTCATTCAAAGAACAGTTGAAAAAAATAAACGAATTCATCACAAGCTTCTTATGCTTCACAATTTTAAATATACCTCTTTATTATTTTAAATTAAACATTTCTAGATCCTGGCAGCACAGTTTTTGTGTGTATGCCAGGCTGCATTTTGGGAAGGGTTGATTAAAATAACCAAACATTACATCAGCTTTTACAACCTTTTCCTTTGAGGACCTCCTGCTCTAAAATTGAAATAGAATGCTACAAGCGTAAGGGGAAAGACATTCCATAAAGCATCTTTGGACTAAGGAAACCCCACTAGACCATGGAGCATCTGAGCCTTTTCAGGATGGCTCTGCTGGACGGCTCAACATACACTGGCATTATACCAACAGGATTTCTCAGCACTATGTGGGAAATTCTTGCTTGCGAGTGGTGTTTTGTGCAGTGCACAAAAGTGCATCTTCCATACAAAAACTCTGTCTCAGCTGATTTGAAGCTGAGTCACTTTAAGAAAGTTGATATGTTGTAGAACAACCCCGTTCCTCTCAGAACTGTATGATGAGAGCAAAGATGAATGAGTTATTCAATCCTTTCAGTTTCACAAATCTGAAACACCAAGGCCAAATCTTTTGTTGTTCAGTGACATTTAAAAAGTTCATCAGGTGAGTGATGTTTTTGTCAAAAAAAACCCCAAATACGTCCAAAAAAAAGGCTGTGCCTTCTCTTCAGAACTCCATTATCAAGCTTGGTTACCAGTTGGTGTCTACAGTCTGGTGTGCTGGAACCTGGACAAACTTGAATTTGTTGGGGAAATTTCACATAGGCTGCAAAGAAATAAAATGTTCACTCCCTAGCGCTGCTCTGACATTGTGTCCTGTTCCTGCACTTGGCTCTGCTCCAGGTGAGCCGGGGATGGCCCACAAACTCCTCTCCTTTCCATCTTGCTCCTCCCTAAAAGAAACCCCACAGAATTCCTGAGTGCTGTAACAACCACCCAGCAAGCCCTGCCTTACCTGTGTGCAGCGAGAGATGCCGGGACAGAGTCTGCTGGCGACCAAACACTTTTCCACACACATCACAGGGAAACAGCTGGTCATTAAATTTCCAAGATGGCAATCCATTTCCCACCTCCAGCCCCAGCTTTTCTGTTTCTATGCCAAAAAACACAAAGTCATCTTAAGAACTCTGAACACTTGCAGATTTCATTCAGTAGAGCCCTGTAGGCGTCATATAAAATGCAGCACTTCGACTGCACGCTGTGTGATCTGGCACATGAGTTCACTTAAAAAGGAAACTCCCAATGGTGGAAAGGAAATGAATCTTTCATACAGCATCTTTCATACACACTCTAAAGCAGAACACTGAGCCAAAGTGTTCGGGACATAGGCACAGCCAGAGGGTTAAACCAGGTTATGTACAGAGAGAAAGTCAAGAGTGAGCAGGGCAAGCATTAACCTCTAATTATGGTTTTGTGGAACAACCACTTTTTTGGCTTTTTCAGTCACCCACCTTTGTCTGGTGCATGAAGGAGCCTGGTCTGAGATGGTGGTCCATCTAACACTGGATTATTATTCATGGCTGAAGAAAGATTTCCAGATACTTTCTTTTCTACTGAGGCAGGAATTTTTGCTACATAGAATCGTTTTGGTTGGAAAAGACCTCTAAGATCAAGTGCACCCATTAACCTAACACTGCCAGGTCCATCACTAAAGCCATGTTCTAAAGTGCTGCATCGCCACACACATGAGCAGTCTGACTCCTAAGACCAGAAGACTGCTCAGACAAACATTAAAACAAAAGGACACAGCATCCCAGTATGTGGCTGGCATCCAAGGTAAGCTCTACCCAGCACTGCTGTCCTCTGGCATCAAAATCCCCAGCAGCTTAGAAGGCTATCCATTGAAAATCTGTGACCCAGAGTGAGCTATTATCTTTTAAGTGGTTTTAATTGTTTCAGGAACAGAGAGAGTCTGCAATACAGAAAAAAAGAAACCTCACAGAGCATAGATATGAAGGCGCTTTGTAAGGAAGTCAAGAGAAAGGGACTGGGAACAAGGAAGAGGAAAAAAGGTACACAGTGCTTCAAGAAGTTGAAAGCATGGCCAGTTCTGATTTGGGCAGAATGGAGCAAAAAGCAGGTAGAGAATGGGAAAAGAAAGCAGTGTACTACTTAAATCAGTAAGAGAAAGACATGAGCAAGTCTTGAGTAAAAAAATACTCTGTGCAAGGGTACTGTTCCCTGAGGAGAAGGCACTGCTGTTGTAAGAGGTGCACAGAACTACAAGGGTACTCTGCAGCTTTCCAAACACAGCAGCCAGCAGTGAGGGGGCTTGCTGTAATTCTAGTTCCACTGGAATGAAAAATGCCACAGGCAGAGCACCTTTCCCCAAACCACCGCCGCCTCTGCGATCGCTGCCCAGAACAGTGCATGTGAACATGCCCTGATGGAGGAAAACCACTTGGCTGGGATTTCCAGGTAAATGGGAGGAGAGGAGCTGGGGACTGGAGTTCAAAAACATTGTAGTGAGCATAAGTTAACATTGTGGATTTTGGCACAAACAGCAAAATCTTCATCCCATGAAGCACTGAGGAATAAACACCCCCCCTTGTACTGGCAGCCCCTCACTGACAGTCACCTACTACTGCAGATGTGACTGCCATGGCTGAGAGAGTCTCTCCTTCAGAGAGAGCTTTTCAGACAACTCCGCTGTGGTTTAGGCAAAGAGCTGTCAAATCCTGTATTTAATTTAAGCAATAATAAAAACAATGCCTCATTTGGGGCAGAGAGTCCACATAGCAATCTCAGCAAATTTAGGGCTGGCCATACTTGCCAGCCCCTTCTCCACTGCTGTTACGTTCTCCTGTGACCCTGTAATATGTGCAATGCTCACACCAGAGGAATTCTGAGCCACCTCTGAGTGCTACCATCCAACAACACATTTTTCTCAAAAGAATTTCTAGTTAGAAAACAAGGTCTGCCTATTCAAAATAGTCATTTTGTGAAATTAAAAAGGAAGACAACCCCCCATCCCCTAAGGGCTGTAAGTGACCCATAACCTCCAAGAACTTCAATAAAGAAGGATTCTTTTTATTGCTATCCTTGAGTTCCAAACAATGGAAAAATCTGACTCTGTGGTAGTACTACAGATGTTTCAGCAGAGCTTTTTGAGTACATAATCAAAACAGTGCTTCAAATGAGGAAAATAGTAATAATTATAAGAGAAGGTCACAAGGGTGTAGGTTGCTTCAATATGGTCACAACAAAAATGAATTAATTGGGACACATACCAAACAAGCAGGCTCAATTAAGTAAATAAGTCTCTTAACAATTCACTTCAGCATTAGTCATCAGCCCTCTTTTATCTCTTAAGAAAAAGAAATATAATATCCTCTTCCCTAGGAAGGATTGTCCTGGGAAGCTCATGGGAAGCTGGAAAAATAGCAGCTTTCTGATTATCTCAAGCTGGTGACAGCCAGTCCCTTGCAAAGCAGCTGCATATTTTTCATTGATGCAAAAGAGGACACTGAGGTGTTTTGAAAGTATTTCTGTTTACTTTAAAGATGTATTTCTGGAGTCCTAACTACAGTGCTTCTTTCTTCTCTTTTGACTGAATCTTCCCTCTGCAGCAAAGTGCTTTTTCTATTCAGCAGCTTCTTAGCTTGCTCATGGCAAACCAGAGCTGGTCTCTTGCAACAGGAGCTTTTGTGAAACCTTGTGAAAGATTTCTCAGCTCCAAGGAAAACCACCTACTTCCAGCCATCTTACCCTCTGGGCAAGCTTTGACTGCATCCTGGAAACTGGAGCTCTGTGTCCATACAGTGGTCCAGAAATCTTCCCAGAACATGCCTGGCCCCTGACCTCACCAGTGACCTGAAAAGTCACGTGAGCCAACTTCCACACTCAATCCTTGGGCTCTGGCTCTAATTAATGCCAGGGAAGGGTGTTTTCTGGGAAGTGAGTACAGGCCCAGCGACACCAAGACCACAACACTGGGCTGTGCACAGCATTCTCCATGCATCCCTAAGCCCTGTTCCAAGGCAGCCAGTACTGTCAGCCTTAAAGAGCACCTTACACACTGGCCAAGAAGAAGATGGACTGAGACCAACTGAATGTTAAATAATAAATCACTCCTGTGAGAGATGTCTCACAGAAATCCATCTTTCACCATGACATCTCTTATACTAAAATGAAGAGGAGCACAAAAAGAGAGAAAAGAAAAAGGACTTGATACAAGATTTCTGCTTTAAATGAATACTCCACAGCAAATTCCAAAACTCTTATGTTAGAAAATCATACACGACAAAATTATATTGAAATTATTAAGCAATAGACTGCATTTCTATGTGAGTTTTCAAGTTTAAAACAAAATATGCCAGTGAAATTAAAGGCCTCCAAGTTCTCCAGTACAACATTAAAAAGAAACAGAAGGATTAAGACTCAGGATACTGCAAGGCTAGTGATAAAATTATTTTGAAATAACTTTGCATAGAACCCTTAAGAGCTACGAATCTTATTTAAAGGTAAGACTTAATTAAATATAGTGAAATACATCTTTATAGACACCTTTCCTGCCCTTCTGCATCACCTGGTATCACTCCCCTTCTAGCCACAAGTCAACTTCATAAAGAGTAGCTGTGTAAAGCTGATCATCCAAGAAGGGGTTAGGAACTGCCACCATCTGTACTTTCTCTGAGGTGAGGACAACTGCAGAAATGCTGTTCTGTGCCTCTTCTTTCCCCTCCAAACAGATTTCATTTCTGGCAAACAAAGCACTGCAGCTTGAAAGAGTCACCATTTACCCCTTTCCTGAGGTGTTGGGCATAGTTCTGTACATGTATGTATTTTCAGTTTTCACATTTAGTGATTAATCATTTCCTCTTCCTCTCCAACTGGTGATATCAATACAGAGAGTGTATTAACCACCCCTTCTGAAAAGTTTTTACCCTGACTTTTGTCAGGATCTGCTTGGAGAGAGGACACCATATCTGGTGGAAGCTGTAACTGAAGAAGAGGATGAGGCATGACCTGAATGCATAAGTGACTGTCTAGAGTCACCCAGTCACCTTGTGACTGCTGGTGGCTGTCAGGCACAAGAACTTTCCAGGGACTGGCTTTGGACTCTGATACTTTGATTACTTACTTCCTTTTACTTTGATGTATTTGTCAGTTACTGCTTCACAGTGTTTTATGCTACGTTATGTTTTAATATGCTGTCCAATGCCATTCCCAACTTTATATCTTTATACAAACAATGGAAAGAATGAAACCACTATTTAAGTGAAAAACACAAACTTAAGAAAACAAACAAAAAGTGTGCTGAAATGTCATTCAGAGAAGATAAATTCATGTTTATAACCTTTGCTGGTTTACTGTCTGCTCTCACATCCTGTAATTCACTTCAACAGCTGCTTCTCTGTTTTATCTTCACACCTCCATAGACCTCAGAAGCAACAAAATCCACAAGGGCAGATCCTTATGGTCAGATGGAATCCCATGGATATAAATAAAATAGACTGTTCTTTGCAATAAGTATTCCTTAAAGAGTTTGAAGTGAGAGGTGCTGATACGTCTTAACAAGGAAGGTCAAAATTCATATTATCTCCATTCTTCTGGAATTGTATGTCAGAGTTATATTTTGGGTTATTCAGACAGTTTGACACCACACAGATCGTCAAGGAGAAACCAGGTAAGTAATTTTGAAAATGGAATGAACAGAAATCCTGTGAAAATAGAGAGTGGTGGTTAGATTACTTTCAATAAATGCTGCTTGCAAGCCGAATGCCGTGAAGGAAACAAGTCGGATGTCCAGAAGGTCTGGAGACAGAAGAGCCACTCAGAGTGAGGCTGAGAGCTAAGAGAGACAGACACCCAAACTCTGAGGTGAACTGGGAAAAGGTAGATGACAGCTGATGCAGAAGAAAAGGAAAGGAAGCATGTGGTAGCTTCCTCCTCCCACTCTAGGGGTTAAAACCTGATGTGAAAAATACAAGATGCAGAAGGAAGCTTCTATGGAAGAGTGCATCTGAAAAATTCCACCAAACCAGAAAATTAATAAACTGACTAAGAAACAGTGCTGGACAAGGTAGCCAGGGTTCTGTGAGCTCATGGCAAGAGGATGAACACTCCTGTGCAGATGTCCAACAGCAAGGCATCTCACTTTGCTTGGAAAGACTTGGGACATTAAACAGTCATGAGGTAACTTTTGGCTGCTCCCAGCCTGAGGTGAATTGCTGCTTTTTCCTTTGAAATCTGTCAAGTACCCCACATTTACCCAAGAGGTAAATACACTGCATGCAGCTCTACAGGAATGTCATAAAAGCTTGCTCCATTTGTAAGGTTATTTCTGTTTGGTTATGTCTAAAAGACAAAAACATCAAGAAATGATTTATTCAGAAATAAGGTATTAAGGTCAGGTAATCATGCAAACATTGCTTTAAAAACATTTATTTGCTCAAAGAAATTTTCTTTCCTTCTGTCTGCATTTATCTATCCTATTATACTGTCTTCCTACTTTCTGCAGTGTTCCCATCATCAAAGATGCATTTTATTGCTTTGGAGTCTTCCCCTTACATGTTCATCTATCACCTCTGGCAGGCACACTGTATTTAAAAATTGAGAACTCCTTTTATGAAATACGTAATTAAGGCTCTGTTGCAAGCCTGTTTGCCAAAAGCCTGTGAAAGGTTCCCAAGCTCAAAAATATATTGACTATACGAAATTGCAGTGCTCCAGATACTATATATCTTACTCCCTTTCCAACTTGCTTCCACAAAGGTTTTATTTGTGGGACCAGAATTCTTACTTCTAGTAAGTCAGTTAAAATAAACAGTGGAATCCTTCCAGGTGCTGTAGTTCCTGAGGAAGGTGTGTCTCTCAATTTAGATAAGGTATCAGTGATCCTGACTGGTCCTGCAGTCTTCATTTGTCATCCGCTGCATCACGGCATCCTGTCTGGTCTTGGTTCAGGGTGTATCTTTTACTGTGAGCAGACTCATCCACTATTAACTGAGATAAGCAATTGCTTTCTAGGCATAACATTTTTCCATATTCCCCATGAAAATACAGAGAAGACAGAAAACTCTAGTTCGACTTGTGAGGGGGTCATGTCCTTTTTGTTTCATAAGCCCCAAAAATCTGCACATAATCAATCTGAATGACAGAACAAATGCACAGAGGAAGCAGAATAAGTCTCCTTTCCAAATAAAAAACTTTACCAATTAATGCTCTTATTTTTTTCCCCTCAAAGGTTTTGCAAATGTTTAACATTACTATGGAGCGTAAAAAGCATAAAAGCAGTAATGTTATGGTAATTTAAAATCCTTAATATAGGAGAAAGTAGAACCCAAGTGATTTTATGTATCAGTAGCACAGTACTTAAGCTGCTCTTTCTGAAAACAGCAGCCATCAAAGTTGGAAATACTTCAATAAAGTGCTTGCACAGCCCACCAAAAGAAATATTAATATTGTGCAAAAAAGTATTCCAAGTGCACAACAATAGACAGCAGCACTTGAAAAGGTCACTGAGAAACAATAAAGATGTCAGGGTTTGGTAAAAGAATAAAAACAGGTAAAAGATGAACTTTAAAGTTGACTCCATAGAGAAACATGGAAAAAAAACCTGAAGCCCCCTTCACTGCTAAGACTGAGCCCATTGCTCAAAAACAGACAATCAAAAGCAGGGTGAGAAAGTCAGGGCAAAGACAAGCTTGGGACAACACTGACTTTAAAACACAAAGCCACTCCCACCTTCCACCTTTGCATCAAAACCCACGCCTATTTTCACTACACTTTTACAACAGAAGACTTCTGAGCAAACCACAAGATACCTTGTGATAACCTTCCTCTGCATTATAAAGCTCTGGGATTTGCTTTCATTCTCTGCATTAAGCTCAAAACTTAAGAAACAACCAAGAAGAGAGAAAAAATCCTGTAAATTCTGTGCAAGGTGGCTGGAGTCACAGATTTTTAAGGAACTCTAAAGCTACAATAATGTTGCAGCCACTTCTTGAAAACTATTTTTATAACATGTACATTATGACATCAATTTGAGGATAGTGCTGGACAACAGCCTCTATTTCCCCCAGCTTGTACTACCAGTCTTGCTTTAGCATAAAGCATAAAACAGGACTGTCTTGTGGTAACTGCACCCCTTACACAACAAGAAAGCATAGAACAATGTAAAATTCACAGCAGAGGCAAAATCAGGCCCTCCCCAAGCTGTGAATTTGCTGGCCAAGAAGTAGCAGTTGTGAAGACTCCCTTTATCTCACTGCACGGGCTCCAGGAGCTCCTCTGTCATTCCCAGTTACCACAGGGAAGATCAGCGGGATTTCATGGCTGCAGATGAAATAATGCAATATGGCCCAGAGGGGAATGGCTTTTTTTTTTTTCACTGAGGGTGCTGAAACATTTCAAGAAAGGCAAAGGAAGCACCAACAAATCTTAAAAAGTGTTTTTAAAACTTTACCTGATCATTGTTGGCCAAGAACAGCTGATCCTTTCAGTAGCAAAGGGCTTTATCACCATTGCTACTTTGTTTTCTTGTTTAGAAATAACAGCTAAAGTTAAAGCCTGCATCTATTGTCAGAGAAAAACGTGGTAATGTGCCCTCTCTCATCTTTGCATAATATATTTAATTTCCTCATGAAAATATCCTCATAACAACAGTAAGATGTGCCATAATAAACTTAAGTTTCCTCTAACTCACTCCCAAGCAGGTGGTCCTCACATCTATCTCAAGCATTTACATTGCTTGTAACACTTATTTTGGGTGCTACAACACTGAATTCATATGAACTTATGAAAGTATCATTTGCTCCTATTGCTATTTTTAAACCAAAATTAATTCATTTCGATAATGCCAATAGGTTTCTACATTTTCATTTCTTTCCTACAATTCTGCTTAAGACATACTTCCAGGAAACCCTTTTTAAAAATCACTCGTTTGTTCACGTTAGGACCATTATGGGGCATACAAATTTTCCTTTTTTTCTTTGATTTTTGTCAATGTGACAACTTCTGCTTGCAAGTCCACATGTAATAGGGGCTTTTCTTTCCTAAAGAGAAGGTAATAAACACACCTAGGGCACTTTGCAGTGGCTAACAGTAGTAGTCCCCATCCAGCATTCAGATACAAATAAAGAAAAATTGGCCTTTAGATTATATTTTTCTTTTCAGCTTTCTGCCTCTTTTTGGGTGAAGCAAAATCTTCTGTACTTGGAAGAAGCTGGTGACCAGAAACCTCAATGGGGGAATGCAAAATAAAGCCGCAAATGCAGGTTGAGTTCCTGAGCTGACTGAACTAACTCAAAATAATCAACTCTGGATGAACAAGTAACTACAAACATTTGGCCAGAGCCACCTTTCCCAAGGTGCTTGTGATTGCTTCTGTAAAAGAAAATGTTCTCGCTACTTTTATTGCAGATTCCCCAAGTGATAAGCACTGAATCTGCCATTTCCTTGAGGCCTTTAACTCGCTCTTTTTAAGATATTCACGTCTCCGTCCTCTCTCTCCTATCACCAGCACATGCATCTGCCTGTAAACCATTCCTTCCTTCTGCACAGTTCTCCCATCTGCCTTCTGCTCGGATTGCAGTGAGCACCACAACTGCCCCAACCTCAAATAAAACAGCCAGCAACAAATTAGGGCAAATTTGTACCCAGACTGAAATCATGCTGTAGAAGAAAACTCCAGACTTGTCCTCAGTTTTGCTTAGATTATTTTTAAACAATAGTCTTTATAGCTATCTATCCATCCAGCTGATGAATTTTGCATTTAATTTACTCTTAGGCAGACAAATGTTATAGAAGACTTGTACAACGTAAGAGAGGTGAGGACTGCAGAGTCCCAAGGTAACTCTAAAAAGAAATGTCAGGAATGGTGTGTTCCAATTCCTTTTACAGAGCTAGAAAACTAATTTTAAAACCTGTCTTTCTATTTCATGTTGAGCTCCTATTTGGAAAAGTTTCATCTTCAGGAAACAATCTGACTCAGTGCTGATGCTTATGTTTACAGGAGATTCTGATATTAGGAAAGACAAAAGAGGATATGAAACTGGAGATAGGTTTGAATGAGATGCAGATTCTGAACCACAGCATGCTCAGTATCTGTAAGCCAAATGCCTCATCTGTCAAATCTCTTTCAGTAGCTTGTTCAATCTCCACTATGGCTTTGTTACTGAATTTATATCCCAGAATTAGAGCTGGAAGGGACCCCAGGAGGCCAGCTTGTCTCTCCCTCACCCAGAGGCACATCAGCCACTCACCAAACACCCATCAGTCCCGACAGGTGCTTTTCTTACTTATTTTTTTTAAAAACCCTCCCATGACAGGGGCTCCAGAGGCTCCTCTGACAGTTGTGCCAGTGCAAAAACGCCCCACTGCTCGGAAGCTTTACTTCAATCTTGGAGTTTAGCTTCAATCTCCTCTGCTGTCATTTAAGCCTGTTATTCTGCTCACATGAACATGGGCAAGGTTTATTATTTTCCTCTCAAAGCTGTCATTTTACATATCTGAATGCCATTATCATATCTCCCCTCTTGTCTTCTCCAGACTAAATAAATAGGTAAAATTCTTCAACCTTCATGCACAGCTCATGTGTTCTAAACCTCTGACCACCTCTGTCTCCTCCACATTGTTCTTGGATTACAGAGCCCAAAATTGAATTCAGGGCTCCAGCTGCAGAGCAGAATTACCACATGTGCCTTACAGACAACATTCCCAGCACCTCAGCCAGATGTTTGTCCTTTCTGCAATGCCAGCTCTACACACGTTGTCTGACCAACACTAATCCAGATCCCTGCCTTAAGCTGCACTGCCTGGGCATTCATCCCTCCCCTTTCTTCGTGGCACTCACCATTCCCCCAGGCACAGAACTTTGATCTCGCTGCATTGGCTGCTATTTTTCACAGTTTCTTCAATTTCTCAAGGTAAGACTGAACTCTAGTTCTGTCCTCCCAGGTGCTTATGGCTCCTCCTTGCAAGGTGTGCCCCAGACATTTAATAAACATCCTTTCTCCTCCATCATCCACAACGTTAATAAAAGGACTGATGAATACCAGAGCAAGAACAGCCTCTTGCAGACCCCGTGTGGTCCCTGGGGTTTGACAGCTACACTTCATTTAATTAGAGCTGTACCTACCCTGGGTTTCCCTTCTTACTATGGGCATATTGTGGGAGGACACATCAGAAGCTTCACTCAAGCCCAGAAGTCATTAGGCTTCTTTCCATACACATCTCCAAGTTGGTTCCAGTTATCCTTCCTGAAGCCAACAGGGGTTATTTTGCTGTTTTCCCTTCTTCCTTTCCCAAAACCAACATTCTACAACTTTGTGGTCATTCTTCCCCCAAGTTCTCCTTTGTCACCTGCATCAAAACACAGCTCCTAAGAACTTGCTGGGCAGCCCTGCGTTGTCCCAAATTCACTTCCCAGAATAATACGTGGTAGACAAAGTCCCACATTTCTCACTGAGTACTTCCAATGATTATAGCTGCTCAGAAAACCCTTCTCAAATTTGACCTCCACTTGTGTTATCTAGTTAAGAATATTTATGGCAACAATGATTTTATTTTTTCAAAAATCACTTGCTATTGAATACTATTACTCAGCAAACTTATCATAGTAAGTTAAATAGAAAGAGTTGCCAAAATAATATATGTCAAAACCTGCCCTGCTTGAAAGGGTAAAAAAGTCCAAATGCTAAGTTTTAGTTTTCCAAGTGTGATAAAACTGTTAAATTTGGCCATTTTTGCTCTGGCTTTGAAGCTTATGATATTTCTTTTATGATATTTCAAACAGCTTTTGGTTTGCTGGGTTTAATGATTGTGATCTAGTTTGGGTTTATTCTAAATGAAACCAGAAGGTATTTGTTCTGAGTGAAATTACTTTGCTTTTCTCTCCTTTACCATAAGTTGATCGTGCTCTAGAAGGAGCAAACATGAAAGAGAAATGAAATTTTAAAAATGAGTATTTTTGCCTGTATGAGAACACTGCACTGTGTGAGAGGGAAATAAAATTTACCATGTATAAAGGCAGCCCATAGTAAAACAAGAAACACAAGTTTTCAGGTGTCAAGTGCCTTCCAAGAGAGCCATTAGACATGGACCTGAATTCTTTCTGCTTGTTTTAATTAACACCTTTCATCTTGAAGGTTCTGTAAACAATTGGCAAAATAATCAGTGAAGTGACTTCACAGGGAAAAGAAGCGAACTCTATGTGCCCACAGCAATTTGTGCCAAGTCGTGCTATTTAGCCTGTATTGAGAGACTGGCCAATTCACCAGGAGTTTCATGGGATGCTCAGAAAGATATGGTCGCATTCCCTGCCCAATAAATACTGATGGTTAAGAAAAACTAAGACATACAATGATGCACGTGCTGCACATTTCAGTTGTCCTGCTTTAGCCAGAGAACATACCATATATGCTTGAGCAAGAGGCCATTTACTGAATTGAAATGGTTTGTTCTGCATAATAATGATATTTTCAGATCTGAAAGGGACTCTGCTACTTATGATAACTGTGTGGCTGCTCAGGACACAGCCTCTATTGCTGCACCACAGATCTGCACCACACGTGCATGAGTTGCAGACCTGCTTGGCAGCAGACCCAGAAAACACTGCAATCAGTTGAAGCCGCCTTGGTTATGATCCCATGGAATGAACCAGAAACGTGGCAGCCTCTGCTTGATGGCTGTGGTGCAAAGTGGTTGTCAAGGCAGCTGGGTGCACAGGGAGAGAAGGCTGCACGCAGGCAGACGGTCATGGGAATCTGAAGACAGGATGCGATAGATGGAAAACGTGCCAGAGCCACTATCAGGCAGTTTAGCACTGAATTATGTTGAACAAATTCTGCAAAATCTGTCTTGCTTTGGAAAACTATGCCAAGCACAGCCCACTTCTATAGCAGTCCAACTATCTCACCTTCCTAGAATGACTTTCCACAAGTTGCCAGCTATCTGTCTCCTGCTATCAGACTGCAGAGAGCCACCTCGGTGGTTGACAGTCCCTGGCCTTCCAGAGAGCTCACACCAGTCACTTGTACCCACAAGACATTCTTTTTGTGGGAAGAATTAGCATGTTGGAGATAAGGAACTAAAATCAGTTACTAAAATCAATCTGCCACTCTGTCACAAAAAAAACCTTTCCTACCATCCATGAAGCTGTTACACAGGTTGGATTTGTCAGAGGGACACCTCTCCAGTATACTTTTTCATGCGCCTGCGTTGATTTTTACACAACCATACACACGCACACCCATGTGTACACACATACACACACACAAAGAAGAGTATCTGGCTGAATCTTACTCCCAGACAAGTACAAGAAGAAAAATAAAACTGAAAGGGTGCTTCTGAGGACCGAGAGAAGCAGACTTTGCACGGCTTAGGGAGCACCTCCGACTGTGCCCTGCAGGCGGCAATGACTGTGTGGCATCTGCTTCCAGCACCACTTTTCCCAAGCACTTTTCACAGGAATCCTAAGACAGAAATGAACAGCAGGACCAAGTGCCTGATGGAACGTGCCTTGGTAGTGAATTAAGTGCCACTCTCACTTTTCTACCCTGACAGGAAGCCAATAGGGGTCAGGGACTCTCATCACCAGGAAACTGAAGGGGGTATCTAATGTCTTGGATGGGCAGAGCTCATAACTCAGACCAAAACTGAAAGCAGATAAAATGATCATAAGCACTAATAATGGGATAAAGCAAGGCGGGGGGAGAAAAGCACTACATAAGTCAATTCACATGCATGTGCACTCCCCCTCTGCAATTACACTGGCAATAAAAATTGCTGTTCCGTCACAGGGACAGAAACAGCTGCCAGGATCTTGAAATATTCTTTTAGACTTTCAAAAAAGTCTGAAGTCAGGCAAACATGACTAAGGGAGTGGAGCGTCTGTCACAGAAGGAGAGCCTGAGAGAGCTAGGACTATTCAGCCTGGAAAAAAGGTGGCTTGGTGGGATCTTTCCAACCTGGATAAATACCTGATATGGGAAAGTGAGAAGATGAAATCAGGCTCTTCTTAGTGATGCCAGTGGAGAAGAGGTAAGGGCACAAATTAAAACACAGGAAAATCCATTTAAGCATAAGAAAACAATTTTTCTTGTGGTGAGCAAGGTCAAACACTGGCACAGGTTGCTCAGAGATTGCCTTGAGTCTCCATTCCTGGAGATATTCAGAACCTGACTGGACATAGCCTTGAGCAACAAGATGACTCTGCTCTGGGGAAGGGTGTGGAACTAGACTTCATACCTCCACCATTCTGTGATTCTCTTAAAAATAATAATCCACAGGTTCTGCTGCCCTTAATGAATTCAAAATCATTTTCTTGTAAACAGGGTCTTAAGCCCTGGCTTTCATTTATAAATTCAAACACTTGAACATTTGAAGAAAGTCCTCCTACAGTAAATAGGATTATCCACAGTGTGGAGTTAGAGGCTTTTTGGCAGATGTAAGCAAACAACTGTAAGAAGGTGTGAATCATTCTAATTAACTCCATGGGTACATAGCTGGGAAGCTACACAAGGGCAATTTAAATGCCAGCATTTCACTGCTGGTCACTTCAGTGGAAATCCTCAGGGTGTGTGTGTTTCACAGTCCTCTAAGGCCTAAGGGCATTTTCCAGGGTGACACAAGTGGCAATGGTCCCCTACACAGGAATCGAACCCTCAAGGTGTCCCTTCCTTTCTGCAGTGTGCTTACAGTGGTCTCAGGGACAATGCAGGATAAGCTAGAAGGAGAAAATCTGGCAGCATAAAAGAGACCAAGAAGGGAAACTGTCACCAGCAGCTCTTGAAGAAATGAAAACCATAACCAGATTCCCTCTAATCTCATATTCAACATAATAAAGTCATAACTTTCTTAACTAACCTAGTGATGACCCAAAATTCAGAGCTGGTTGCTGTAGATGGTTGCAGAAGTTTAATTTGCTGCAGAGCACAGGAAACCACAACAGAGCACAAATAATGCCAGAAAGTAGTGGATATGAATTAGCACCTCTGCAGGTTGGACCAAAAGAGCTCTTGCTGTCTACTTTCTAGATGCTTGGAGTCACAGAAAATTACATCAAGAGCTATATTGACCTCAAAGCATGCTTAAAAAGGAATTAGGCAGGAAGACACATGCAAACTCATACTAGAGAACGTGGTATTCTGCACAACACCACCAGCGTGATTATTTATCACATTCAAGCTCAAATTCTAAACCCTCAGGAGGTATTTTCCAGCTACAGTAAGAAAAGAAAGTAAATAAGATTAAGTGTGTTCATGGGCATGCCAGTCTCACACAAATGCTGAAATTTCACACGGTTGAAGGATACAGCCTGCCTTCACCCTGCTCACATCCCAGCATTCCCAGAAACTATTAGGGAAAAAAAGGAGATTAGTTCACTACTTCCCCTGATGTGGCCACACAGGTGTTGGTACTGCTGTGTAGCAGAATGTGTAAAAATGAGGCCCTGGGAGCAGGCAGGTTTTCACCTTTTAGTGTATCGAAGTTACAGTGGAATTACTGCTTTAGAGAAAAGAAGGGCAGGGTGAGTATGGACAGTAACAGGAGAAACCTGTACAGAATAGTCCTGGAGTTCCAAACATACTGGAATCTGTTACACGTATTACCTTAGATCAGTAAACATAAATACAGGATGATCCCACTAATTACATCATCAATAAAAGAACAACTGCCACTGCCACAATGCAAAATTTTTGCACTATGTTTCCAAATTTCTACTGAACTAAGCACCATGCGACTGATTCTGGACAATCCTGAAGAGGAAGCATGGCCTGTCTGTCACCTTACAGGTCAGGTCAGAGCGTGGACACACATGGCAGAAGAGGCTCTAATGCATTTCAAAAAGGTACTGGAGCACAGAACTTTACTGGCTTTATTTCACTGAAACAAACCAACAACCAGTAAATTTAGCTGTAGCAAAATTTAAAAGGACCGGGCTATTCCTGGACTACAACTCCCCAAGACCTACATCCTCCAGTTCCAAAAGTTTGTCTTAGCCATGTGAAATCCATTTACCACCACCAACATTACAGTGTTGCAAGCAGTGCTAAATTCTCACAAAAAGATGGTTTTTTTAAAAAAAATTTAATCCAGTACAGATCTGATTGTTTCAATATTTGGCACTGTCGGTGCAAATGAAGGAGAATACGAGGTCCTTGGTGAACAGGAGAGAAAAATAAAGAAATATTATTATACTACACACAGATATACACGGAGCAAAAATACTCCCAAAAAGCCATGGCTGGGGTTTTCACCAATATTGATGAACCATCCAGAAAAGGAATAATGAATAACACTCATCTGGCTTCCATGAAGGCAGGTTTGATTTACAGAAGGAGTCAATGAGATGGTGGAAAACTATTAAAGCACATTAAAGACTGACTAAGGGTCAGGAACAGCAGCATAAGATCAAGTTTTTAATTTATCCAGTGATCTGAACTGAACTATATAGTCTGACATAAAACTAAACTATTCTGTCAAAAGAGGAATCTTATAAAGCAGAAGATGAAAATGTCCTCTTTTAAAGTGACTGTTTGAAATAAAAATTTTAATTTCTTCTCCCTACCTTTTGCTAGATTAAAAGAGGCCACATTCTCATGGGGGGCAGTTGAAAGTATTGAATTTTTTTTGGATATGACCTTGTATTAGATATTACTTTGATACTGTGGTAATTTTTGAGCAAAGTGTGTTTGATTGATGTGGACATCAAATTTATTTTATTTCCATTTTTGAGTAAAAATGAAGTTATTTGGACAGTAAAACAAATACAGAAAAGTGCAATATAATAATATGATTATTAACATAGAAAACACCTTAAAAAGTAAGAGAAGCAATTCCCCAAAAATAACCAGTAAATTTGAACTATACACTCTAGGAAACTCCTGTCTTCCCTTCTCAGAGTATTAGGAATTCACCACAGATTATCAGGGAGATACCATGACTTCTGTGGGTCTGATGAGTCCCTTTCTGACAGCTGTTGGAGAGTTCATTGTTATTTCCTTGGATACCAGAATTAAAAGCTTCCACATGAGAATCGACTCTCCTGCCTGTGATACTGCTGCTGATCAGGAACATGCCACCCTGTTTACAGACCAAATCCATCACAATATCATTATTTATTTAGGGTTTTTTCCCCTCCACTAAATGCCCTGATCAGTGCCTTGATTTCACACATCTTTTAATATTCTTTCCTAATTATTTCATACTCCTTGGGGATCTTATCTACTCAGTGCCCTACAAAGAGTGCTCTTCCACTTAAACACCCGATTTTGCAATTTTCTTATGAACTGGCTATAAAGTCAAGTGGTTTGCGCTGAGGGGGCCACTAAGCTTAAGTCTCAAGGATTGAACTTTGGACCCATTGTACTTAAAAATCCTCTTTAATAACTTCAACACACACACACAAAGACCCCCAAACAAACCAGAATTGCATTAATGAAAGCAATATCAATATGCAGAAATTTCAGAGTTCTAAAGAAATAATCTTGAGAGCTAGAATAACAAGTGAAACAATTCAAATTACAAGGTCATGTGCCTAAGAGTGTAGGAACAAGAATTTCTGTTGCGTGCTGAAATCATCAGCTGAAATTATAAGGGAAAAGAAAAACAAGTTACTATTTGACTAGCAAGAGAGACACCAGCATGATCTAGTTACAAAGGCTGTGATTAATCAGGAGAGGCATTTCCAATATGCACTCAGAAGACTGCAGGCTGCTGAAAACGTCAGTGGCAAAGCCTCCTATAAAAGAGCCCATATAGTTCTGACTACTCATATTTGCAGAAATTAATGTCCCTAAACAGAGGCAGAAAAGGGCTAGGAAATGGAAACCCTATTGTACTAAAAGAGACTAAAAGACTTTGGCTGGCTCACTTTTCCAAAACGAAGGCAGGATTAGAGGAATGTAAAATGGCACATCAGATGGTGAACATCACAAAGGAGAAGAATTACCAAAGTTGAAGGACAGCACTGGTGAAACAACAAAAGTAGAACTTGCTGTGAATAAATTCAGGGTGGAAAGAGAGAGGTCCCAATTCTTCAACAGGGGTGAGCCTCTGAAACAGCATCCTCATACAAATAATGATGATGATGATGATGATGATGGGGTTTAAGATGGAGCTTGGTAATGAATAAGATTGCATAATGTTACCTAGTATAGAAAAGAATTGAATTTGACACATGAAATATCTTACTGTCCTATGTTCCTGTCACTTTTCCCAATTCCTCTGCAGCTAGGGTGCCAAAAAGTCTGCAGACAGAAAGTTGGCAGGAGTCTGAGGATGCAGCCACCCTTTTTGGTGCTCACTTGAAAAGAGGCAACTGCGTACGTGGTGTTCCACCAGGGCCACTGGACTGGGAATTCCGTATCATTTTCTCATGCTGTTCTTTTCTACTTCTTACTGTCCTGTTTCAGGGGTGGAGTAACCCAAACCAAATCTCAAGCAAAAGCATTTTTACGTGGGAGACCACGTACGCATTTCCACAGCATTTTCTGTAACACTTTCTGTAGGCCTTTCACAATGGTTTGTTCCTGTTCCTTCATGCTGCTCTTTGAAGGGATAAAATGTTTTCAGAGCTATCCATAGCACTACATAGGCTATTTCTTCTTGCAAGGCTGAAACTAGTAAGAAATTTACCTGTGGTTATTCTGCTGTTCTTTTACATGAATATAATATTTGTAATTGATTACAAATTTAAATCACATTCTTGGTGCTACTGTGAAGCTGCACTTCAGGCCCAAGAATTTTTTATGAAGCTGAGAAAAAACCAACATATTTGGAATGATAACAGTTGTTCCAAAAATACAAACGTAGCAGAAACTGGCATTTTAAAATTTTCAGTATACATGCTACTATTATATATCAGAGTCTTATAACCACAGAGCAATATGTATTATAATACACAGAGCAATCAAGGTTCCGCAAAACAGATTATGGAGCAGCACAAACATATAAAAACCCAGTTCCCTCAGAAGCCATTCTAACACTCCAGGATGATCTAACCCACTAGATCCTTTACATCTTTTAAGCAGAAGATCAAACATGTCACCAAAACCCACCCACACTTCTAGTGGCCTCACTTAAAGTGAAGTCTTAGAGAGAGTTAAAATTCTTATGCATTTATCTTGGTGTGATGTAAGAGTCTTGCTGCTAGAGGCCGTGTCCTCTGAGGTATCGAGCCCTGCCTGAGGAGTCTGTGAATTCTCATCTTTCATCTAGGCATATGAATATTCCATGTTATGCCAAGGTCAAAAGCCAGGATTGAGAGTGCTAACCTGGTTTACATTTTAATACTTAAAAGCACCACACCTGATCTGGTTCTCCTCACCCAGAGGTACAGAATCCACTGCTTCCTTGCAGAAGTGTGTCTGTGCCCAGTCTGGAGATCCTTGTCCTTATGGTACAGTTTTTTTTCTTCTTGCTGTGCGTATTTACCCTTAGACAGCATCTAGCTCTTACCCTCATCTGCCACTTCACAAGCTGTCAAATGACTATTCAAGCATTAAAAAAAATGAAGGGTCTGTTAAGTTGTAAATTAAATGACAGTCTATAGCTGAAAATTAGCAGTAACGTGCCCAAAAGTTTATTGATTGCTAAGAAAAGGTGAATAACCCCCCCTACAGCTGACTGTATAATTACTGACCTTTAGAACCCCAGAGCTATTAATTTAAGAACAGATAGCAGTGAACTAGCAAACGAGTTATTTTGCAGCAGGACAGTGAAGGCGCATATCAAGTTTTTGCATGTGTTCAGTGCGACCTTGAATAGCGTTATTACATGCCCGTATTTTCCATTTTAGTGCAGAATATAAGCCAGGCTATATCTGGACGTAAAATGCCTGTCAACTTGTTCAGAAAATCAGTGAGAAGGCACCTGCAGATACTGAGGCCTTTCAGTACATTCGAAGAACTCCACATCCTTCCAGAAAGGTTCTAAATTACTGTAAAAGGCAGGAAAATTGTATTGCCAAGCTCAGCCACCCCGGTACATGTCCTGCAAACATTTTATCTGTACTCCAGGAGATGGAGATGGAAATGGCCAGGAACAGGAGAATGGCAGACAGTAATTCAGCATCAGTGCAGAGGCAGACACACACACACAAAAACAATCCTCACTTCTCTTGATATTGCTAAATTTTATCTGCTATAGACTATTGCACAATTCATAGAAATAGCAGCCTAAAGACTATTAACACAAATGCTTCAGCACTTTTTCTTCTAAATAATAAACACTTATTATAAGGGAGAAATAGCTGCCTTTTGACAAAGCAAACAATATTTTAAGAGCATTGGTCAAGTGGTGGAGTTTACAGTAAGAAAATTTTAAAAATATCTATTAACTGGAAGTAATGAAAGGAAAAGGTATCTGACCTGGTGCAGACATCCTTCCATGAAGGGTAGTTTCATTGGGCAGGAGATCTTTTGAGTTGGAAGTGAATGGTGATTGTCTAAATGTGTCTTCAGAAAAGAAAGGGCTATAGGAAAAAACAAGATGCCTTTTCTTAAAGAAGACAGCAGTTAACAGAAGAAGTAGTAAATATGAATTTTGACCCCAACATCTGAATATTGTAAGAAATACCATCTTGTTAAAAAACCTGTTTCACTTACAGAATTCATGCTGGAAAATAGACAGACCATGAGGCAGCATGCTTTGGTAAAATTGCATTTCAGAGTGAAAACTGAAGACCTCAGAAAAGGCTTTTAACTGCATTTCAACACCTTACATTTGCTATATCACAACACAATATGGATCATTAAAATTAACACTTCAAAAATTTGTATTCTATGGTCATATCTGGAGAGGACAATCAGGAAAGGTAAAAAAATATTATTATTATTCAATAATCTGAAGCATACAGTAGTTACCTTTAAAACAGAACTTTTCTAATATTAGGTTAAGATGCTGAATAATTCTATTCTGACATGGCCTTCCATGAATGAAATTAACTCCATGAGTTTGATTTTTAAAGCAGGGAACAATTCATAAATTGAATGGGTTCATCCCGAAGAGTATTAGGGACAAAAATTATCAGCTACACGATTCCAAAAAGAATATTTTGCTTTAGTTTTAATTAACAGGCAGAAAAAAGTCAATTGCTATAGTAAAAGGCATCTCTGTCGAAGTATTTGTTTTCTGCTCAATTAAAGATCGTAACAGAAACGAGCATTCCTTGTCTTCAGTACGGACAGACATCAGCAAGAGGTACATCAGAAAATTCAAAATGAAAAACTACAGATTTCTTGGGAAAATGTTTTCTAAGGGCATGTATTCCATCTGTATACGAACTATCAATTTCTTCTAAGCAAAGTGAGAATTACTTTAAATCTGATCTCTCCCAGATTGAGAATCCTTAACAGGCTGGTGCATAGTAGGTGTCTTAAAGGTGCAGGACAGGAGGCCAGACCATTTCTGCAGCCTGTCCTTACCCAGTAATAAAAACCAAGAATCTTTTCAGGATAAAGGACCCACTATGAGGTCTTACAAGGCGTTGCACAGCGGGTAGTCCAGACTCAAAGTATGTGTCAGCTGCAGCAGGCTGACCTCACCAGTCCAGATACCCAAAGTTTCTGTCCAAAAGACATCACTTGCCTGTGTTTTCCCTCGTGCAGTTTTTCTGCAGAGAGTGAACAAGGTGTCTCCACCAAGTCACTTGTATTCTTAGTCAGATCTCTTCTGCCTCAGGGAAACTTGTTGATAAATAGTTAACGTGATTGTGAAACACTTTTGGCAGCCACTTTGTTTTACTTTCCTATTAAGGTTTTTTGGATGTTATTCATTTTGTGCTGTTCCATGTGTGACAGTTAATGGGATATTTTCGTACTTCTACAAAAGTTTGAACACATCCATAAGCAGTCAACATTAGGGTGTGCTGAAGGGGAAGGCGTGAATTTGCCCCAAACCTGAACAATTTGGTGAATACCAATAGCTGAACCATGCAGGATACTCCAGAAAACAAGTGACCAGGATAAACCAAAACAGCTCCAACCCACATGTGCGAGACTTAACTTCTTCCAAGACTCACACTCCCACTCAGGGGTGACATAACACGAAACAGACTGACACTGTATAAAAATACGGCATGATTTATTGCAACATTCCTCTCACTGGTTTAATGATGATTAGAAAGAAAAACATCAATACAAAATGTTTTATTACTATTGTAACTCTTCAAAATCTTGTAATCCGCTCAGGCTTCCATGTTGGCCTTCCTGTTTGTGCCTCAGATTCAGTCACTGGGACATTGCTCATTGCCGGTTCTAAGCAAAATGGATGGTGCAGGGCTTATCTATTTCAGGTTAGGCCATAGATCATGAGCAGGGTGCTGTTGAAGGCCGCATCGTGTCATATCCCAAGGATTTCCCTCTCTGCCACTGGCCTCCGGTGAATTACAGAACCATCCTTGGATACCTCTTTTCTGCCTTCCTCTGGAATGGAGGCTGAGTCTCTTCAGTGGCGGCCCTATTATCATTTCTATTTCAGCAGATACGTCCTCCGATTCCCAGTGCAAAGTATGGAGGGAGGAGCTCCTGCTTCATAGAAAGAAATTACACACCTTGTCCTCAGTCACTGTGCAAAGTCCTTTCTGATGAAGATTAAGCTTTAGGATATCTTTTATTTTTCCTCTGGCTGCACTTTTCCAGTTTCATGGCTACACAGTTCTCTAGATGAAAGAAACTTATCTTGGCATCTTACGCTGGCATACTCACTTCCAGATCACTCGCTTCTCCACTTTCTCTCTTCGTATCACAGATGGCAGGCTCTACCATCTCACTCAGCCATTGAACTGTGAGGAATCCTTGCCAGTTCCAGCTGCTTAAGCAAAGTCATATGGAAGTATATGCTGGCAAAGTCCAGGAATACTCACAGGAGGAACAGCAACAGATAGGTGACAGAAATGTTAATAAGGAATAAGACAGCAAAAAGTGCTTGTGTACCCCATCTTGCTGGGCTTTGCTGATTTCAGCCTCACCAGTGACACAGCTAAATCTTTGTGCTCCCCAGCTACTCACAGGTGGACAAAACTGACCTCACCTTGGCTCTCTGCAGCTGTCAGCACATTTCACACAGCAATTGTGATTCAAATGCCTTGTTACTCCAGATGTGAGTTGGTGAGCCAAACTGCAACACCACATGTTTTCTTAATGCAGTCCAAGTGCCTCTATCCTCCACTGGCTGCTCCATCACATTCTATTTTTGAGAAGGCGTCATACGCTCACCAGTAAAGACTTCCAGCTGTTTATTTGGTTTGGGGTGGGTTGGGTTTTTTTTTGGCAAGGTCTTTCAAGTCAATCTGTTTGAACTCGCAGGATTTAGTAGACTGACTCACTTCCCCTCTTAAGAAGCTCTCCTCATTCATGTCTTCTTCTGTTGATAAATAGGCAAGATAAGAAAAGCACCCGGAAAAACTGAACCAGGCACTCAGCATTTCATGCCCTGATGGGTAGCAGCCACTCTAAGGACATCTCAGTAAAGCTCAACACAAGTTTGACAACAGCCAACTGTGCTACCCTCTTAAAAGCTGGCAGCCAGAAGAAGGGCAAGTTATCTTTGAACTGTCCTCAACCTTTCCAATTGGAATTATCTTTGATAGATCCAAAAGTAGCTCTGGATTCTCACACCAGTCCTGCTGGTAACATCACGAGACACTGAAATCTATTTTCAACTATTTGTCAGTCCCTCCCTGCAGCGCACCCTGGATGGTTAATGAGCAGTTGGACAATATGTGCATTTATCTCTGTTTGTATCTCAGGCTTATCCGTTTTAAGTAGCACAGAAAGGCGTGCAGGCTGCATATCCGACAAATTCCCACACTAGCAAATATGAGAAGCATTCACTGTAACCAAAAGCTGAAAGCTCAATTGAATTATCTTTCAACTTGTAACATCAAAAAGTCCCTAATGTACATTTACTGAACCAGTCAGTTTATTAAAAACAAGTTATTTATTGCAGCTACCATGAACGAACAGGACAGGCCTAGAAATTTAAGTACAATATATTTTAGAGATGTTTTCTTTGCAACTGAAATGCTTTTCCATTCTGTCTGGGCAAAGTTTTTATAAGTTAGCACTGAGAACTTCTGTAAAGGGGCTGCAGAGACAAGAAGCTCTTACTCTGTCTTTGAATGAACTCCATCACTTCATTGTGCTCAGTCTCCAACCAATCCACAGTAATTGGGGAACTTTCAGGTAGGAAATAAATGTATCCTTGCCAATTCCTGCCTTCTCCTCCTACCCTACCAAGGGCTCCTAAGTCTTTACCAATTCCAGCTACCACCTAACTGCATAAGAGCTTTAAATCTTCCCATAGGGACACCTCACCTTGCTGCTCATGGATATGTAAACACCTTGTGGGCTTGTTCCCAGCCACAGAACTGTAAAGTGCACATTTCTTTAACAGCACAGGCTACAATAGGATCATGTTTTTAACACCTGGTTAATTTAAATTATTGTAATAATCTAACTGCAATCTCTAACAAATGTTTTGTTAGCACTGTCCTACAGTCCGACTTTTAAAAATTCATCTCTAGAATGTAGTGAGACGACAGAAATACTAAACTGAAATTTTTCTAAAGAAATCTAGTTTGACAGAAGACAATCAAGATCACCTCTTCATGTCTTAAAATCCAGCTGTCAAGCCTGGTCTTCCCTCAAGCACTGCATGTACCATGCAGTTTCTTTTAAGTTTCAGTTTTTGTTGAAAAAAAATAGAATAAATAATTCTTAAAATGATGTGTGAATACTTGATCAGAGGAGAACAGTTGTTTTGGCCCAAAGGGCTTTTGTCTTACGAACCCTAAGCAATCAGATCTATAATTACAGCTTTTCAGATCATGGGTTCCATTACTTATGGAAATATCTTACATTTGTACTATCAGGTCACATTTTCAGGACACAGGTTTGAGCTCACAAGGCAAAAGGAAGCAATGCTATTTACAGTGCATCTTTGCAGGTAACCACGGGCTGTACTTACCTGGCTGTAGTTCTGATGGTGTTATCTTTATTGTGGTTGTGCTCTTTGCTCACCTTTTCTGCAGAGGAACACACATTGGTTTTTGTGATTAGCATACATCGCACGCTCTCTGACAGATTTTATTCAGCAGAACTATTTTAATGCTTTCAGGTAACAGCATAAGCCAGGGTAATTTAGGGTAAATGGTTCCAGCATGATTAGAGAATGGGCATGACTTTATTTAAACTAACCCCCAACAAGTTTTTTCAGCTCCACATGTCAGTGTTAGTGTTCCACGCAGAGTGTGCCATGCAAGTGGTTCATTGAACAGTGCTGGTCCCAGCGCCTTTGTGTGACAGATGAGGTTCACCTCCTTTGCCAAGGGAAGTGGGCAGTGCAGCCCCAGGAGTGCTGCATCCTGCAGCCACTGGCCACTTAGGCCAGGAACTGCCGTCTGCAGATCCCCCTCTACAGGGATCAAACCAGTCATCACAAATTATTTAATTAGCTTTCAAAAATACAGGAGTTGAACTCTGGCTTTTCCAACTCAGTTGAAATACTGTGAACCTGACCTGGCTGCCACAGTGCTTTAAAGCATATGCAAACTATGGGGGACATTTGGCAAGGCCTCTGTGTTTCAAGTGTGAGGGTAGGAAGGTTCTAACTCCTATTATTTTTCAGCCCTGGTGATCTCAGAGTTTCATAGAACTTTGGGGTTTTACAAAAAAATCTCATTCTGTTCTTTAACTTCAGCTATTGAGCAGTTGCACTGGATTTACCTGATAGCTGGAAGAGCAGCTCAGATGCCATCTTCACTGATATGTCCTGGCTGAACAGATTTCTCT
The DNA here is from genome assembly GCA_013397775.1 of Eulacestoma nigropectus. Taxonomy (NCBI): domain Eukaryota; kingdom Metazoa; phylum Chordata; class Aves; order Passeriformes; genus Eulacestoma; species Eulacestoma nigropectus. Next base: position 7,259,283 of record VZTE01000262.1, read on the forward strand.
CTGGGAGCACACGGCCTTCGGGTGCCTTCTGGATGCGCTCGCTGATGTCTCGCCCCAGTAAAGTGCTGTAGCCAACATTTTGGCTGGGTTGGCTGGGTGACACCGAAGCCTGCGAGTCGTGGATGTCAACTTCCATCGGTTCTTCCTTTATCTTTACTGTCTGGTTTTCCTTGAAACTCTCAGCTGGAAATATGTATTAAAAAAAAAAAAAAAAGAACAAACAAGCACCGTAATTATTTAATTAGGCTGCAATTTTTCAGAGTGCTCAAAGCAGAAATCACAATTACCAAGTTATAATTTGTGTACCGCATCCCTGCAAATGGGAAGGGAAGCAAGCAGCTGACAGCCTCAGTATTCTTCTGGCTGTCATAAATAGAAGCAAGCTCTTGAAAATAATTTTTCAAACTAGAGAGCATAAAACAGTTGCATATTTGCAAATATGAGAATTACACCACTTTCTATGAATACTGAATGTGTGATGACACACCAGTTAGCGAAGCTTTGTTTCTATGCATTAAATGAAGTTGCAGCTACACACCAGCTCTCCTAAGGTGGCAGTGAAGGCCTCTTACAAACTCCAAATTACTCTGTATCAGCAGAAGTACCAGCACTGATGGTCAGAAATATCGGTATGGGGATAGGGGCAGAGGAGGAAACCTCATCTCCTCCTCTCCTTTATGGAAAATTCCAGACAACCATGTGAAGAACCTGCTTGTTACACCTGCACAAGCTTTCAGGATGAGAGGAGTTTTCTGGGGCTCATGCTTTTCTCAAGGCTGACAGATAGTCACTCATAAATTACAAGGTCCATTAACCTTAATGAATAGTTTTCTTAAGTCCATGTGCTCCCCTCCTTGCCTTCCTCTCCAGTGTCCCAGGTCTAGAAAACAAAACCATAGTCTAGAAGCCAATTTCCAGTTCACTTTCTACACTTGGGATTGCTTGGGTGTTGCTGAATGATTTGGTTTGGCTGCAAGGTAAGTGATCATTTTTTCTTCAGAATAAAAGCCCTGAAATCTCAAAATCAAGGCTCCAAGGTAATTTGTTTACCGCACCACAAATATCCATACAGCCCTTTTGATTCAGACTTTCTGCTGTGAAAAGAGAAGTTGAAGACCTGTAGAATTTATTCTCAATTTCATTTCAGAGAAAGATGATTATTTGTTTTCCCCTGCTGATTTTCATTCAGAGCACTCCTGAAAGGGCACTGGTGTCATGGCAGAACTGCCCAATGAGGTGTTGCTTCTGCTGGCTGGATGCTGACCAGAAACAGCCTAAAAAAAGGCAATATGCCTGGAAATCCAAGAACATAAATAAATGCATGAACAGAGTTAAATACCAGAAGGGACACCCAGGTAAGGAATTGGTGCAACAAAATGTGTTGCTGCTCTCTCTGTTTTCCCCATCCTCTCTCACATGTGAGTGTGTCGGTTTCACAGATTTCATTCCAAGTGTAAAAGTTTCAAAATCCTTTTGTTTTCAATTACCCAATATTACAGTGGATCTCAGAGGCACCAAAACATGATTTGGTTATCCCCAAAAACATTTTCAGCCTCCTCAGCTGGTTGGTGTCGTGTTGTCGTCTCCCACAAAAGATGAAGAGTCCCTTTATCATGAAGGCATAAGCATTCTACCTAAAATTAAACTGATATGTGTCACCAAGTCCTTTTTCATTACCTTGGTTTTTCCCTCCCTCCACATTCCTGGAGTAGAGAAAAAGTGCCTTTACTTCCTACAGCTGTTAAAAAAAAAAAAATGGAACCCAGGACATAAAAGCCACTTGGATATGTTCCAGGAACAATTTACATGAAGTGCTTTCAATCTTTTCTTATGACATTTCTTGACCTTTAAAAGACACATATAAACACTGATAAAAATCTTTACCATCTACTATCCACAGATACATCTCAGACTTCAGAAACTTTTATAGTGAATTCTCAGCTGAAGATCAGTTAGAAATATCATAATGCCTTTTTTTAGTCCTGTTAAGAAGATTTTTTCTTTTTTTCTTTGGTTTTTTTTTTTGCTTAAAGCTTCCATTACTCTCTTATTATAAAACCTCAGAACCTTGCATCTGTGTTTAAAAGTATAAAAATAGCATGCTGTGCATTGAAAGCGAACACAGAGCAGCAAAGGAACGCATCAGGTAACACTGTCAATCAAAAGCTCAGGTAACTCCGCAAACAAATGAGTTCTTCAGATGTCTGACAGACTGAGCTCTGCACCCAGCTGCCAAATTTAGGTGCAGAGTCAAGCTGACCTTTGCTGCTCTCTCTGCTTTTAAAATATTCTTTCTATTTCTGTTCCTGCTCCACACAGTTTAATTCCGTGTCCTGCAAATGCTTTTGTATCAGACAAACTGATAGGACCCCAACTAAGGCAAGAGTCAAGCAATACCAGTGACCTTCTCTCCCTCACCATCAGCGAGCACTCCAATTGCCCTAACAAAATCTACATATTTGATCATTTCCTTTGACCTTTATCTTCCCAGCTGCACCCTTTTGATCTGACAGAATGTCCCTGCCAAATGTGAATTCTGTCATACTCTAAATCCCCAAAGCAAACACACAAAGAGAAGACTGAAGGAGGGTTTCTGATAATTTTACAAGAGCTAATGAAAGAGAAACACAGTCAGTCTGTCCCACAAGCAGCAATCACAGGCATAAAACCCTGCTGTGCTAGATCTTGTGCTGGCAAAATACTGTAACTAAGGTTATGCCCATACCTGTCTCACCATATAGGCAGTCAAACTCCAGCTTCTTGAAGATTATTTTCCCTTCTGTGCTGTTCATTGTGGAGCAAGGTGATAGCCCTCATTTCTTTACATAGGTATCTCACATGGTTATAGTGCAGCTAGTTTTTCAAGTCAAGTACAGGTACACAAAAAGGTCTCCTGCTTCCAATAATGAAAATCATTTCATCTTTGACTTTTATAGCAGACCTAGTGGATGAGCTGGTTAAATAATCTGTGATGTATCAGAATATGAAGTTAACGTGAGTCAGATTTTTTTGTTCAGGTCAGATTTTTATAATAGTACAGTAAAAATCCGTGGGCTAAAAGACTCAAATAGCTCAAAAGTATTCAGACCATGATCTCCAAAATATGGCCAGCTATTCATTCAAAACTAACCTGGTTGAGGCTTAGAATAACAGCACAACATTGCTGAGACACATCTGGCAAAAGATGATCTAAATCACCTAATATGTCTTTTTCTGCCATTAACTTTGTGATACAGAAACACCTTAACAAAATAAGAGAAAATAAAGAAAATTATTTTATACATAATGCTCTTTATCAAGCCACAGAGATGCTGTTTCTTTACACAGCAGCGTAACTTTTAATCATCTAATCTATGAAAGCCTTAATGAATGTCATCCCATTCACATTGAGCAAGACAATTTTCCACATCAGATATGAAGAATAGAGTACTGGACAGGCTTGTTCCAGGAGGAAGCAATTTCTTCCACAGTTTTCAGATTCTCTGGCACTCAAAAGTGCAAGGAATCAAAAGTAGTGATAATTGCTAAAAAAAACCACTCCAAACCTAGAACAGCAGAAACATAGAACAACACTTGTGCTACCTAAAAGCTCTGGGTACAACATTTACGTCTGACGGCCTGACAGTGTCACCTCAATAAGGTGTAGCAGTAAGAGCACTTCTGAAATTTAGCCTCAGGCAACCTCTCTCCAGCCTAGGACAGAGGCTGGCAGGTTCTAGAAAGACTGTACCCAATCTCTCTGAGAATTGAGGCTATCACAATCCAGCCCCAACTGAGCACAAGCCAGCAAAGTGCCCTTGTGGCATCCATGGCCAATCATATTTTGGGCCACTTTATCAGATCTGCAGCCATCAGGCAGAAGGAGATCCTTACCCTCTGTTCTGCACTTACGAGGCTGCATTTAGGCTGTTGTGCCCTATCTGGGGCTCCCCAGTACGGGACAGACACTGACATCTCCAGAGCATGTTCAGTGGAAGGCAACAAAGGTTGTCAGAGGGCTGCTGCAAGACAGAGGAGGAGAACAGCTGTGAGAACTGGGTTTGTTCAGCCTCAAGAAAACAACACTAAGGGGACACTTTATTGCTGTCAACAGCTCTCCAAGGAATAAAGGGAAGGTGTAGAGAAGCTAAAGCCAGACTTCTCTCAGAAATACACAGTGATGAGTCAACAGACAAGTTGGAACATGGGGAATTCTGTTTATATATACAGGAAAAAGAATTCCCATCAGGATGAGGAAACACTGACACACATTGCTGAGAGAGGTTGGGTTTTCCATCTCTGAACACGTTCAAAACTTGGTGAGACCCTCGGCAGCCTGCCCTTGTTGGATCTGCTCTGAGCAAAGGTCTGGGGCAGATGACCCTGAAGGTCCCCTCCAAACGAAATTGTTTTGTGACCCTTCGGCACTAGGCCAGCTGCGGGCTTATCTTGCAGAACTTTCAAAAGGAAGATAACACTTATTCTAATGCAGCACTAGAAATTTTTCCTCATGCCCACTCTGAACTTCCCAAGCTGCAGCTGGCAGCTGTTACCCCTTCCTTTACCATTTGCCACCAGGGAGAAGAGGTTAACTCCACCGCTTTTCCAAGTTTCCTTCAAGTAGGTGCAGGCTGCAATTAGATCAGCCTTTAGATCCCCTGTGCCAGACTGAACAGGCTCGGTTCCCTCTATGCATCTCAGCACAGGGAAGCCATGACCTGATGGACCTGATCAGAAGGTTGGAACACTTTCCCTATGAGACAGGCTGAGAGAGCTGGGGTTGTTCAGCCTGGAGAAGGGAATGCTCCAGGGAGACCTTACAGCAGCCTTTCAGTACTTAAAGCAGGCTTGGAAGAGAGGTGAGGACAGGCTGTTTAGCCTATTGTGATAGGACAAGAGGCAGTGGTTTTAAATTAAAAGAGGGTACGTTCAGACTATATATAAGGGAAGACTTTTTTACAATATGAGTGGTGAAACATGGGAAACAGGTTGCCCAGACAGGTGGTAAATGGCCCATTCCTGGAAATGTTCAAGGTCAGGGGCTCTGAGCAACCTGATCATGTTGAAGATGTCCCTGCTCATTGCTGAGGGGTTGGACTGGATGACCTTTAAAGGTCCCTTCCATCCCAGACCATTCTGTGATTTCATGCAGCAGTCACATGCTCTAGAGGGGACACTGAACATGCCCTTCCTAATGCAGCACACTCTGCTTTTCCCCTTATTTGAGGTAGAACTCAAAGGTAAATGGATAGATTTCATAAAAAACACAAGTCATGCAGTAATTACTGCTTTTGCTGATACAACAGCTGTCCAATAACCTTGCGTTGCCAAAATCAAATAAATACTTGTTAAATCATTCATGTTTCTTCCCACCATTTTATTTAAAACTTCACCCTGCGACTAAAATCCCAAGTTGCTCATATTTGGTGAGATGTCCATCAGCTTTACAAATCAACTTTATGAATCAACTTAGAAAAGAAAGCCTTTCCCATATGTCTCATAAATTGGACTCATGTACCAGTCTCCACAATGAAGCAGACAGGGGTAACTAGTGAGTCAACCTGTACCAACTTCAAAAGCTTTCAGCACGGAGAATCAGGCGTTTTGTTATGCTAATTGTTCTGATTTGCTAGAAATAAACATGCCCTAAAACAGCTTAAATAAAACCTCAGAGGTAGGGAACAGTTGGCGAGCCCTGAAGGTTCTGCTACAGGGACACAACAAGGAACATCTGACGTTCCCTAGGGCGCTGTGCTCGATGCTTTATTTTGCTAGTATTTTTTTCAAACTGCTGTTTTATATAAGACAATGTCAATGAATCAATGTAACAGGATCCTGCATTAAAAAAAAAATGAAGAAATTGCTCGTATTTGTTAAAGTGGAGCTTCTGAACTCCCATGTTACAGAATTTTGCAACTACAAGCTGCTTCACAGAAATGCGAGCCAAGGGAAAAAGTGGAGCAAATTAAAGCAATAGACTAATTAGAGTAGTGATAGACATCTGCTGCTCCTTCCATTTAAATGGTAGGATGATGGTGCTTACCTGCAAGACCCTACTTGAAGAACCTGGTTAAAATAAAAACCCCAAACCAGAAAAAGCCCCAACAAAACCCACTTGGCTAGCAGCAGGGTATAATCTGGCTATGTGACTTGCCATGGTTTGCCATTTCTCTAGTTCCCACAAAGAAAGTCTTATTTCGGATCATACCCTTCCCCACTTATATTCTGGGCTCCTACAGAAGCCCCAAGGAACAAAAGACTTCCCTGTATTTTGCCTCCTCTGCCCATTATCAAGGCTTTCTAAGCAGGGGTGAAAGCCTTGACAGTTCTGCAATCAGTCCAGGTGCAGGGACTCTCACGAGGTACCAGCAACAGGGATCTCCAAAGAGCAGCCTAACCCCACACAGGCACTACCCAGAGCAGCCCACAGAAAAGAAATATGCTGCAAGGTTAGTTCTGGCCTTTCCCTTATGCTAGAATTGTACTATCAGTCTTTTCTCTTCGTTTTCCTCTTTTTAAATAGTTGTTCTAATCCATGTGATTTCAATTAAATGTATGATACAGTGTCAAAAAAAATTAACTACAAGGCATGAAATATGAAATTACCATTAAAATTTTTAAGTGGATAAAGGCTTCATCAAAAAATGCCAAAAAAACCATCACACCCCTCCCCTGTAATAACCAGTTGTTCCAAGAGAGGAACTATCATATAATTAGGTGACAATAAATGGAGTTGGTCAGGAATGCTTTTGGAACAGAGCAACACC
>VZTE01000264.1:0-28087 GCA_013397775.1 Eulacestoma nigropectus
GGGTCAGGGCGAGCGGTGTCAGGCTCTGACAGAGTCTCACATGATTTCAGACACTTTGAACTGAAAAAGACAGAAAATTTGTTTCCTGTACCCAGAGAGGTCTAAATGAGTGCTATCCAGTGGGGAAATAACCCATACCACAAAACTTGCCTTGAGGGCTTGAGAGCTTAAGAGTCATAATTATCTCATTGAAATGACTACTAAAAGAGAGAACTTCAAAAAACATGTAGTTCACTTTTGAACAACAATCATGAATTAGGTAATGTTGCTAAGAGCTTGCGGCTATCCCTTAAGAACAAAAAGAGCTTAGTTATCAAGTATATTTTTGTTCTGAAAATGATGTGCTGAACTATAAATGTAATTTGAGGAGAACATTCTCCATCCAAGCCCCAGTCCTTTTTGAAGTCCAAAGAATCTTCAGGTCAAAAACTTTGAAAAATGAATATTTTATATGTCTTCTATTAAATTCTGAGCTTTTTCTGTGTCTCTTTTCCCTTCAATTAAAGCAAGAGATTTTTTCAAGTAATCTCATTTTAAAATGTAAAATCTCTTCAGGAGTATAAAAAATAGTTATTGTTCGTCATCTCACTTGGTAAACATCACTTATTACACTTTTATTGTGCCATTTATGTCTTATAACTGATATAAAAAGATCTTAAAGTCTGCAATGATTTTAAACTGACATAGAAAGAGTGGTGTGGACAATGCCAGGGCATCTCAGGGAGATTAAACTACCTTTTGATCTCATTTGAGGAGAAATAATCTTGCTGTCCTGAATACTACTGATTGGTGATACCTGAAGAAAAATAACTGTCGTTCATAGCAACATAGCTCCCTAGATTAAGCACCACTGGTTTTGCTCAAAGACGCATATCTTACCTATTGCATAAGACAGGGTTCAGATGCCTTAAAGATCATTCCAGAAAGATAAACAGAAACTTTACATCTATGCAAAAGAAATGTCAATAAGAACCGCAGATTACTGTTCTCTCTTTTCTGATTGTACCCTTTTCCTCATCCACTGACTGACCAATGAATCTTCTTTGCCTTAAGAAAAGCAAGAAAAGCAACTATTCTAGTTTGCTGACAGAATAGAGACTTAACATACTAAAATGAGTCACAGTTTAGACTCATGTTTATCAAGTTATTTTGCCTCCTATGTCCTAGCCTATCTTATTTTTGGCCAGAAGCAGAGCTTGTGCTCTCTGTAAGGAGTCATGTTACTGCTATAGAATATGGTAACACAGTCACAGTTTGGATGTATGTCTGCTGTGAAACAGGAAGTAACCTCCGGTAACCACAAATTCTGAAATTTTACCTCAGTGAAAATATTAGGTATGCCAAGGACAGTTTGGCAGCAGTTATTCAAAAAAACAGATTGTATGGTTTCACAACTGTAAAATGGAAACAATAAGAAAATAATGACAGGTTTTTTTTTTTATATAGTGGTAGCAAACCGAAGTCAGATTAAATACACTTCCAGCAAATAGTCATGGCCTGTTCTATAATATGGAGATTATTGTGCATTATTTTTGGTCAACTGTGTTTCAAGCAGAACACTGTTCAGAGTACTTGGATCTTAAATGACAAGGTAGAATAAAACTTTACTTTTTAATACTTTTTGTTTGATTTTTTTTTTACCGTATCTGTTTGCATTACATTTACTGCTTAGTTGAACATTAGCTTAGTGAAGATGGCTTCTTACTATATTACAAAGCATCATATATTATGCTTAACACAAGAATATTTTGTAAAAGGAGTGATAAGTATCTTAATTGAACATTTCAGTTGTGATTTACAAAAATAAACTGAGTAAAAGGACTTTTCTTGACAATTCTTGTGGAATGTTACTTAGACATACTTTTTTTGGTCACTTCCCGATCTAGGTAGTTTCTTTTCTTGGATGGGGAGGGAAAAAAAATAGAATGGGCACATATAAAATACAGGACTTAGGGGGTTTTTTTGCTGAAATTTCATTTCTCCCAGTATATCTTATTTTTCTATCAAGTATACTTTTCTGATGTCAAATAAACAGTTCAATCAACTAAATTTCAATTTATGATTTATAATATGGTTTAGACATTTGAATAATCTTCTTAATAATCTCAAAAAAACTTCTTAAATATCTAAGTTGTAAATGACCCATAAGAATCATGAATGAGCAGATTTCTGTTTTGTCTGGAGCTGTTTACTGACCAAAAATATTGCTTGTTATTTTTGAGACGGAAATAGACATACTGCAATTCTTTTCCTTTTAAGGAATGAAAATGAATATTTTCTGTGTGAAGATTCCTAAAACTTCTTCAGATACCTTAATGAATTTTGCAATATGTTATTTTCATAATAAATAATCTAGATGCTCCAGCTTTCTATCAAATTGGAACCTTTGTTATAACTTTTCTGAGAAAAAAACCAAACATGACCCACACGACTATAATTTTTTTTTTAAATCGGAATATGAAGTTGGAGTTTTGAGAGGTAATGTACACTAATGAATGACAATCTTTTTGATTTGCCCTGATTTGCCTTGGTTTTGTTGCTTTTAATTTTATTTATGAGCAAATCATTTCTGCCTGCTTGTTACTTAGTCATCAATAAATGTATTATGTCAAAACCTTCAGGTCTTGCAAAATCAAATCATTTCAACATTGAGCGTATGTCATAAAAAAGGTTAGCAATTATGAAAGTAATATAAGTAGTGTTGAGTCACTGAACTTGCCTTTCAGTTGTGGTCAGCCTATGCTCATTGTCATCAACACACTTTCTGTTTTCTTTCATAGGTTCAAAAAATTTCGGGACGTCAAACTTGTAAGCTTTACATTCCCTCCTACCAAACCACTGCAAGATTCTGTAATCTGATTCTTCTCTATAGTGGTGGTTTTCTAACACTGAGTCACATGAAAATGTCACTAGTGCTCTCCATGAATAAAAGTACTAAATTAAATATTTGAACTCTAGCATTTTACTTAGAAAATAATATTTACCTTCTAACAGTCCTTTTTTTCTTCTGTTACTACCTCCAAATCTGCCTTAAAATTCTTTACTTATACTTATGTTTTCTATTTTAAATAGCAGTTTTCCAATTAACATTATAACAAAGATCACCTCTATGATTCCACCTACTATTTTTTTCCGGAAAATAAGATTGCAGAGAGCAAATTAATTTAGTAAACATGTAACAATTTTATCCACTTTTATATTTGTCTTGATGACTAGTAACTCTGGTCTTCAAGACTTTTTTCCTTTCTCTTTCTTAAATGAAAAAGGCAGTGTACCTGTCTAGATCACTTCTGATCTCTTAAAATACAAGTAACATGTTTTATATTATTCTGTTCCTGATTTTATAATCTTATTAACAATCCCTACTATAAGAGTGAGATTTCCTGTACCAGTTCTTTCAAAGTTCTTGAACAAAGATCATCCAGTCCCTTTAACTTAAGAGCATTATTGCCTGAGATTTGCTTCCAGATAAATTGTAGCAATTTAGATTTAAATACCTTTGTTTCTATTATCTATCATGCCTGTCCTGATGCTTAAAATAATTTTCCTTATTAACAATGTGCACCTTCTGCTTTTTGTTGATTCGTTGAATATTGATAAAGAAATTGATTATATTTATCTTGTCAGACTATTCAGCCCTTACCACATTTTACAGATGGTTTTTTTGCAACACGAACATGAGAAGTTTTAAGTTTCTCATAAGATCATAATTCCTGGTACTGATTCCAGGAAATACTCACACAACACTTTTTTTTTGCCTCTGTGGAACACCTTCCTTTTCATGTCCAGTATTATTTTCAGTTCATCAAACTGTAATTCCCCTGTGCCTACCAATGGATGTCCAGGTCCCAGAGAGCTAATTTATGCAAGCTGACACTTTGTTATTTTCTAATTGCCTTTCCCATATGTCTCTAGAACAAGTCCAACAACATCTGGGGTCTTCAGATCATGTTTCATGCACAAACATATGATGCTGTCCACCCACCTTTACGCACATGTACTTATAAATAATGCTTTAGACAAGAGTCATCATGATAATTACCTTTGGTACGCAAATACTTTTTTTTTTCTGTTTTTGTCAGATGTGGACAAAACATCAATGTGTAATTGTGTATTCTATGTCTGGCAATTTCTAGCATTAAGTGACAACTTGGATTCTGACAAAGATACATATATTTGTAACTTGAATTAGAGTGCAAGAACTGAAACGCATAATTGAAAAGACACTGAAGCCAGAGTCAATATCTTAAGTAAAAGCTGTTTAAGAATTAACACATTGTTTAAATTGCCGAGTGCCCAAAGGAAAGCTAATTCAGATAACAGTTCTGTTTCCCAGCTGCATGTAATAGGAAAAAAACCCTGACTTTTTTAGTATTAAGAGTTTCTCACTGTCCCAGGAATAGTATACAGTAGTTGTTCTAATATATATTGCTGAATGAAAAATTGTTTGTGCATATGTAGCTGGGATGTAGCTATGGACAAGCACTTAATAGTAGAATAGTATAGCTAGAACCACAGATGCTTAGGGTTACTAAGAAACATAGAAAAGACAAGATCTTTATCTCAAACATTTTAAAGTCCTAAAATAAGTAGAAAACAGAGGGAAATTATTATTCATTACATAGAGAAGTGGACTAAAACATTCTTAACAGAAGCAGAATAATAAGCTGATTATAAAGTACTTAATGAGATTTGTAAGATGAATATGGGCCAATATTCCCTGTATACAAAGCCATTCTTAGTTTCTTTTTAATTTATTATTTAAAGGAGTACAATAAAGAGGAAACATGTGACAATCTAAGTAGCAAACCTCTCTGATTTGCAGATTGAAGTACAAATTTGCATGAGATTACAGCAGCTTTTTCTAAAGTTTGAAGTCCAAATCCTACTACATTTACAACACTAAAAATGCTGAATACACCAATGCTATCCATGGTGTTAACCACTAACTGTGTGATTGTGAACAAACTGAGGAGCTCTGAAGCCTCACTGATTATTTCCTCAAGTATATCTGTGAGAAATGGAAGTCTTCTCTCAAAATATACCTCAGCCTGCTAGAAGGATAATGCTTAGAAACTGCAGATTTTAGGAAGCACACAATACATAAAACCACTGCTTCTTTTTCCTATATGCTCTCAATGTTTTTGAAGAACAGACTCCTAAATTGAGTATCTCTGAGACAGGCAACAATTTTAGGTGCGAGAGACTACAGACATCTCTTGTCAGTCTACTGAAATAGTCTTCAGAGAAATCCCTCCATTTTGCAAATTACTTAAGTCAGATGAGATGGTGAAATGTGATGGGACCCATACACTTTAAGTCAGACATATATTTGATGTCTTTGCAGCGTCAGTTGAATCTAGGCCTGTGTCCCCACTACCCCTGAAAACCGATGGCAAGGCATTGCACTATATCCTGTATTTACATACTAGATTTGAGATCAAGCCAGGGAAATTGAGAATTAAATTATTGCTGCAAACATAAGACACCTCTTTGACATTTGATTTTTTTTCTTGTGTTTGATGACTGAAAAAAGGAATATATCACTGGTACAAAGGCAGACATTGAGAGGTCCAGTCAGAAGATTAGGTCTCTAAAGTCATGCCCTCTGGTCACTAGCTATTAACACTTGGGAAATTTGGAAAGCTCTCATGACATAAATTGGTTTCACGGTATTTTGCCAGCATAACCCATGAGAAACATGGAAACTTGTTAGCATTATGGAAAGCCAAGGTAACACTGCTTGAAGTATAAACACTTAGTTCTGTCATGCTGTGTTTGGGCCATAGTAACTGCACTGCTTTTGCTATTTAGCCAAAAATAGAGATATTAAAACAATGTCTCAGTAATAAATGTCAAGTACAATGTAGACAAAACCTAAGAGATCAGAAGAAAAGATTCATCAAGGAAACATATACATTTTAAAGTTATTTTCCCCTAAATATACATTTCCCAAGCTTACTTTTAAAGTTAGCAGAACACTATTATTTCCTGGTAGTCCGATAAGTAGCCATCATTCCTCTTAAATCAAGTTTTAAAAGCTCTTACTTATGTATGCCTTCACATGAACTTCTGCAATAAAGTTGACTATGGGATAAATTCACTAAAATAGAGAAGAAAGAGAGCATGCTTTCAAAGTCCATTTTGCTGAAGTTCCCTATTTTCAAAACTGGGCAGATAATTTTTGGAAATTAAATGGAATAAAAATACCCATCTGAATAAATCCCAAGTATTTTTTCCTGAGAAAGTGATCCCCATAACATGTATTTTCTGGAGTGTTCTAAGACTCTGATTTTTTCTCTCTATAGCTTGAAGGCTTGTGTGTATGAAGGAACAGAACAGATGTTATTAGTAACCATAGGCCAAACAGTGATTTTTCTGAGTAAGTGACATTGTCCTTAAAGTTGGATATCTTTACCTTCTCAAATATTTTCCCTCAGTTAATGTAGGTAACTGGGGACAGCACCATCTCACTACTCCCTACAAAATGATAGTGAAGGTATACATGTGATTTCTTACTGTCCTCAGGATTTGCACGTTAAAATAATGAAACACTAGTCCATGCTGAAGATATTTATCGTGTGAATTAGGCAGATAACTCATTATGGAGGTGATCTTTAAAACACAACATATAAGACAGAAGCATGATATGTAACTTAGTCTCCTATTGCAATACTAAGCTAAAACTGAAAAGCTACTGAATGACTTCTTCAAAAAACACTGCTTTGGGTTGCCAGCTAAATAAACCTGTTACCAAAATGCAATATACCATTACAGCTAAAGCCTAATGCCAGCATCTGAGTATTTTATATCTTCTCACAGTATTTTGTCAAGTACTAAGTTTAAGCTTGTTCCAATACTGAAATAAATAGAAAATTGTTACTTTACTGTTTTCTCCAATTTATTAATACACTTCACTGCCAGTTCATCCAGAAGACTATCACTTTCTAGAAGACATTCTGTGGAGAAAAGATTGCATGAATTTCATATCTTTCACTCGACAGACGTCAAACAGATCTTTTATATTATTTTATAGATCTCTGTTATTATGATCACAAGTTTACTATAGTAGTAAACTTACAACATCGGAAAGTTTCAGATTTTTTGAAGCAAAGTTGAATTGCAAAATGCTTGGCAAAAATGGTTCTAAACACTCATTTAAATCAATATTTAAACTCTAAAAGTAAAACTTAGACTACTTAAAAAATTAAGAGGGTTTTTTTCTGGCTGGTGTTTGATCACTTGAAAGGCCATGGTGCAATACTTTCTTACTAAAAAGTTGAATAGGACTTTTGATTTCCCAAAAGTGAACGCCAAACTAGTATTTTTCAAGACCAGGAGAAAAACAGAATTACCTGAATTAAGAATGAACATTGAAATTGTCCTCTAAAGGGCTGGAGAGAGCAGCTCCACTGAATGAACAGGAATTTGGAAAGCTCAACAGTTGAAAAATCAGGCTAATTGACTATGCTAGTAACACTGAAACCCAGATTTATTTGATTTTTTTTTTCACTGGAATATGCCATATTAAATTAGCACAGAAATCATACCCAACATAAAACTGCCAGTTGCTACTTCAAGAATAAGGTAGCTGTTGCAGAATACATCTGAGCAGAAACTGTGACATTTGTACGGAAGGGAATGCTAACTACACCCAAGATCACCTGCTCCTCCTCTCAGTCTAGTCCTTAGAAAGCAATAATCAGAAATGGACATGAAACTCCCAGTTTCATTATTTGAGCAGGACCTCTTGTTTGCTTATTCTTTAGAGAGCTCACAACTGAGCTTCATTTTATATTATTTCTTACATGGAACAAAAATTTGAAAACACCTGAAAACCTGAAAACATCTCTAGATACACAAGCAATAAAATTCACAGGAAATTTTCAAACTTATTTTACAATTACTATTGTAGCAGTACCTATTTAAAATAAGTAGTCATGCAGTCATTGTAGAATAAACACATAGCATAAAATTAATGGTTTTCCCAGATGTCAAGAAGCAAAAATGTGTTTAATTGAAGAAGAAGAGTTCTAAACTGAGAGCTGGTGCACTGTAATAGACCCAGATGGAATTTCTGATGGTAAGTCCAGTGACATGAAATCTTGTTATGTAGGTTTTCTATAATTAATCCAGGATGTTTAAAATTTTTACTTGTAGCCACTAGTACAACTTATCTTGACACAAAAGCATGTTTCAAATAATTTTACATAAATTTATTAGAAAGTAAAAGGCAGAAATTGAAGTTCATTGAAACATTACTTCACCATGCTTCCACTGGTTGAAATATTCTTATACATGCTATTCTAGGATGTTTCATAAGCTTATGGATATCTTCTGAATCCTTAATTTACAGTGCTTTTCATTCAGTCTTTTTACATTTCTCCATGCCAGTATTTCAACAGTACACAGATATCTCCTACACATAAGGAATTACTATACCATGTAAGAAACCATTATAAATGCTGTCAAAAAGGATGACAGAAAGCTTCTATATATATATATATATTTTTTTTTTAGTATTGTACAATACCTGATCTGTCCTAGAAAAAGAAATCGCTCCCAGACAGCACACTTTCAGTCTCATTTAGATCTCTTACATCTTTTTGCAAAGATTAATTATTCTTTATAAAGTGTTTTAAAGACGTAAGGCTAACTGTGACTGCCAAATATAATCAATCTAGTTAATACACCAACAGTGAATGTAATACTGTTCAATAATAAATTCCTTTGTGATACATGAGTTTGATGGCCAACTGCAATTAACCAGTAGAATGTGCTATTTTTAAACTGTGACAAACCTCCTGCAAGATCATTTCTTCACCCTTCATGAATTTTTTTAAGATTCTATATGTAATATGAGAAAATTAAGAAAAACCTGAACATTTTAGGATCAGTACTTAAGTAGCATTTGACTAACTAAAGACTTAATAAACAATCAGCAAGATTTTAATGTGAAAAATATTATTATTGAAAATATTTTTAAACCATCAGTTCTTAATGCATTTCTTAACAGAGCTGAAGACTGTACAGAAGAACAATTCTTTATTTTCAAAAAGTATTCAAGGAACTGGGATCTCACATGCGTATATAGGGAAGATCCTATGGCTGGCAGTGGTTTATATTACCCACGAACTTAATACCACACACTTCAAATTATTTTATAAAATCTGAGAATCATTTGATAGAATTTCAGAGTCATTTGATAAAATGTCTTTGGGTTTGGACAAGAAGTTTTATGGAAACAAGCTTCTTCATCTAGTCTAAATTTATTGTGACATTTTAAACATTGCTTATGGAATCCTATTACATTGACTCAGATGAAGTATTTAGATAGGCCCTCTTTTTTTATAGCAATAAAAAGACAGCTGCCATAAGATGCAGTATGCCTTAAACACTGATGTTTCAGCTATGAAGTTGGTGGCAGTATTGAAACCAGATGGCATTCAGTCACATCTGAAAACATCATCATGCAAATATTCATTATAAAATATATCAATATCAATACATAAGATTTTTTAGAAGTCTGTAGATGTAAACAAATGTTGTAAAATTTGAGGCATGTTCTTAAGGAAGGCTTAAGGATATATTCTTGTTCATGTGCATTTTAGACAAGCATACAGCTCAGTCTGGTGATGGAGACTCTATATTTACATTCATTTTTCTAGGAAAGATACTTTTTACATAGGATTCTGTAATTTTTTCATTGTTCTTAAAAAATTTTTTTTCCACACAATTCAGTTCAGGCACGTATGCAATTACAGATTTGGGGGACAAAATTATTAGCTTCTCATATAAGATCAACACTCCCTCCTCCCTCCAGCACTAAATTTCTATATTTTTACTTATAAACTCTCAAAAGTTCTAGAAAATAGACTCTTTCGAGTTTTATGTGTGTTCATATGATAATTATTTTGCAAGTGAGTAACATTTCTGTAGAAATCTCAAGGCAAGATCTGGAAGACACAGATTAAGCATTTTCTAAAGTACATAGTCCATCTGTATACATTCACTAAAAGTTGTATGACTTTCAGGTCTCTAGGCAATTTATAGGCACACACATAGGCCAAAATAACTGAAAATACTACAGCACAATCACGTTCAAAACCATGCCTGGACCATCTAGTAATTAGCTCACAAGCATATTGAAAAGAAAGGTCTTAAATAATAACATATTTATTCCAAAAAAGCAATGATCTGAAACAGCCAGTGTTTAGAAGAAATTATAAACATCCGCACTTCCAAAAGTAGAAGCCCATAGCCATGATATGGAAAGGATTCTGGCACAATTGAGCAAAGCATGTAAAATATAAATTGGCTGCCTTTCTTTTGAAGAAAAGTAAATAAATTCTTAGGAAGATCAGTCAGTTCTGGTTTACTGTTGGTTTTTGTTTGTTTTTTCTACATTTTGTGTGTGTGTGGTTTGTTTGGTTAGTTTGTTTTCATTGTAGAGAGACAAGCAATGCTTCACTGATCAACATTTATACTGAGCTGAAGGTCAGACTGTCAGCATTTCTGCAAGCCCATATATCTGAATTAATAATTGCCTTTCAGGTACTGGTGAGCTACAAAATCATTGCAATGCCATTTAGAATCATGGAGGCATAAAACAGCCCAGGTTGGAATGGACTTCAGAAGATCACCTTGTCCAATCTTTCATGGGAAAGAGATCTTGTATTTGGTACAAAAAAATAAAAAGAAGAAATGGTTCCAAAACAGAATGGAGGAGCTGGAAACACAAAAAAATCTTTTCTTATTGCTATTATTATTGTCCCCTGGAATTGTCTGTTGGATATATAAAGTATTACATTTCTTACATTTTAAAACTGTGAGAGATCACTATAGGCAACAGTTTTAAAAAGACATAAATGTCAACAAAGTCTAGCTCATGAATCCTTCCAGTTATCCCAGTAAAATGTAGTTTAAACTTTTCAGTTGCTTTCTTGGTTTTTCTTTCGGTTTTGAAGGGGGTTTTTTTTGTTTTGTTGGGCTTTTTGAGTGATTAATTTTAAAATATCTTTATATATCTTCCTAACTTTGTACAGTGATGGGAGATTGTCACAGTTTTCCCTGCCAGGTTAGAAAGCATATAAATATTAAGTATTTTAGTGCTGTGCTCTCTCAGGTAGTCTTTCCACAGTTAATATCCAATTATTATTTTTTAAATGATCCAATTTTTAAATAAATAAATTATCCTTTATAGATTGTGGTGTGGTTTTGTCCAAAAGTGTCTGCTCAAAACTCTGGTGCAGGTAAATTGTAGTGTATGCCGTTCCATTTGGGTAATAAATTCAATTCCAATCAACAACAACAATAACAATAACAACAACAAAAACTTCTCAAAAACAAGATGAATCCTTGTTATAAGGGTTTACAAATAAAAATATTCAAGTAGGAATACCTTACTAGCTTTAAACGTAAAACTGTTCCTATTTAGTCCTTTGATAAGTCCTGTCCTGTACGAGTCCTGCAGATGTCATGAAAATACTCTCCATACTTCCAAATCATTCTTTGAAACATCTGTAGACTGCACTTTTTTAAGTAATGGTATCAAGAACTGGACAATCTTTCAGTTGTGGTCACCAAATAACCTCAGACACAAAGATTGAAACTGTGAGTTTGTCTAGCTGCACAGCTAGACCCCCTCATACTCAGATCTGTTGATCAATACACATATAGGAGGAAGACTGAACTTCCTTAGGTACCAACAGCATTGTCACCAGTGACCCTGCCAGCCTCAGCACGGGCTGTGTTCACACTGCAAAGGCGAAGATAGCCCATGAGCTGCCAGGCTCTGGAGCCACAGTTTCTCCTTGGCACTTTTCCAGACCACTCCAGCTAGTTCTCCCTAAGACAAAATCAGGATAGGGTCCTGAAGTAGTTCATCCTGAAGATGACTTCCAGTGGGTGATATAGACCATAATGCATTAAGTTCGGTTTCCTTTGACCTAGACAGTCCTCCACTGCTACGCTAAAATTTTTTATCCCCAAATACCACTAAAAGGCCGTCATGCAAAAGCCCAAGCCACACAGTGTAAAAGCAACAGTTCAGTGGGCTGCAATACACCCTGTGTTATTGTTTATTATTTTAAACACTTCCAATTGTATGTATAAAAAAATAATTATTGTTTTTCTATCTTAACAGTATCGTATAGGGTACAGAGGGAATTCAGAGCCAAATGCTGTGCAAAGACAGCCCACTGTAGGGGCTTGAGTATTATGGGCCACTCTGCATCATTTAATTTATGGGTTAAACATCATACCCAGTAACTGATGAGTTTGGCAGGATAGGTGGAAGATTTCTTCAATCTTTTTATAGTTCATTCTGTCTGACCAGACAGCTGTGAAATGGCCTTAGGTCTCTATCCAAAACACACTCAGAATATTAGGCAGAACTTGGGATAAATGTTCTTCACAGACAGAGGAGACTAACTCCCCTCATTTTGTTGACGAGATTTAAATAAATATTTAAATCTCAAAAGCTTATTATCATTTAAATTAGCAAGTGGAAATAATTTCAGTATTTCAATCACTGATTGAAATTTTTTTTTGTTTTCATTTTTCTGGTTTTTCACCTAAAGAAATGTTCATCTTCTTTAAAGTTCACACTTATTTTTAGTAATGAAGATACACTATGCCTATGTATATTTGAAGTAATTCCACAGTTGAGTAGACATTTAATTTATTTTTCATACTACTTTTACGATGTTAAAATATTAAATGCCATCATTTTTAAATTCGATGACAACATCTTTTATTCAAAGTTTCTGGAAAACCACTTCTCTCTGGAAACTAAAATTCTATTACGATACAGAACTCAGCACTTTTGAGTGTTTGTTTTTTATTAGAGTTGTTTTTTATAGAATATAATTACTATGCTATAGGTATTTAAAGATAATGAGTGGTGGATATGGATTTCAACTGGCATGCAATTGAAAGTATAGCAAGAGACTTCCTTGTATCCTTCAAGACTTCATAACTGAGATTCAGCCTTTAGGGTGTTTGGAGGACTCTGTGTTTGGGTTTGGTTTGGTTTTTTTTGGTTTTTTGTTTTGTTTTGTTTTGTTTTGTTTTGTTTGTTTGTTTTTTTGTTTGTTTGTTTGTTTTTTTTTTGTTTTCTGAAAAGGAGAAGGAGAAGGAGAAGAAGGACAAGGAGAGTCATAGCTGGCAAAGCAAGAAATCTAATCAGATTTTCTCTTTCATTATTGATAGAACAATCTGATAAAATAAGCATTTTTTAATTACCCTTTCTTTTCCTTCAGCTGTGAAGAATAAGCTACTGCTTCTTACAGCCAGTTTAACTTTTCAGCATACTGGTTTTAAATGCTTGGTCAGGAATTAGGATAACAATTTAACTTTCTCCAAGTTTTAGCAGCAGATGGAATACTACTCTTTCTAAATATTGTGGTTGGGTTTTTTGGTTGGTTTTGGTTTGAGTTTTTGTTGTATTTTTTATTAATTTTTATTTCCCGTCACACGGAATGACTACTATAATCTGCAGTAGTGTGTCTTGCCACTATTGGGGTTTTTTGGCATTATATCAGTCTACCAGGATGTCAATAACATGTTGCCAAAGCTTGAACAAGACTATTAGTGTTACATCAGGTTTATGGAGAGGCATTCTTTTAAAAATGTACGTTGTACATTTCTTTGTACGTTGTTTCATAAATAAGCCTGTTCTGGTTCTAAACTTGGGGACAAGACGAACTTATTTGGAATGCCTGACTACAATACTAATACTGTTTTCTGAAGCAAATGTTCCCAAGGCAACATTTTGTAATCCAAAACTACACCTAGGACATGTGTTGTAAAAACTCTGTGAATAAATCCGTCTCTCTGACATCTTTTACAATGTAAAGAAGGAGGGGGCAACAGGAAGTTTTTTGAAATAACATTTCCTGGCATGAAATAGTTGATTTCTTGAACTATGTAAAAGACTCTCATTTTATGTCCTAAGGTAAGCAGCTTCCAATAGTACTAACTTACACTGTGGCAGCTGTTTAGTGCTAAATATATTTAATAGATATTTCAGTTGCTGGAGGCTGATACGTTTATAGATTTCACCACATTTTATGCATTTTGCTGTCATTGCTTCATATTTTTCATCAACTGATACCCTAGACGTAAAATTTCACACATTTGCAAGTACTTTTTTCATGATGTGGTATATCAGAGGGAATACTGATATTAAATTATATTATTTGAAATACTGCATTTTAATGCTTTTGATTCAGAGATTCTATGTTTCTTATGCCTTTAGGCAATTGCTCATCTTTCTTTGCTGTCATAATAGAAGTAACAGTTACAAAATATATTAAGTTCTGTAATGTCATTATTGATACTGTCAACAAACAAATTAATACTGAATTTACAAAGAAAAGGGTATGTATTCTTTCCCATTTGAAAGGAACTAAGTACATTTCTTGCTGTTCTTCAGTGTAAAGAAATATTACACGTTCTTAAACTTTTTTGGACAAGTAGAGAGTAAAACAGACTAAAATTAATGAGAAAAACTGGGAGTTAAATTTGAATTGTTAAGACAATAATAATAAGGAGGGTATACAAAATGGAAAAAATAAAACTAATAAGAAAATTAAATATAAAACAAAAGGATTTTGACCACAGCCTTTTACAGAACTAGCCTAAGAAAAACACTCAAGAGAAACTTGCCTCGAGTGCATTACATTAATTCATTATCACTTCAGTGTTGTAGATTACGTGGTCTTCCTCTCATCAGTGTCTGTAATGTTTTTCTGTCTTTACCCTGTGCTGCTTTTTGCTGTAAAACTGTTTTAGCTGGTGCCATTCTTCAGTGAACCTTGACAGTGCATGCCAGCCAAATGGGCTCCAAATAAAAATGAAGATTAAATAATTAAATGCTCCATCATTATAGATCAATACAGAGAGCAAGAATTAAAGTCACCTGTCCAGGCATAAAGCTGAAGTTTTTTGATTTCCTGTTTTCCCATCTTGCTAATTAATATCTATGCCATACAGAGGTGATATCCTGCTGGAGACAGCTGTTGTCTCTACTGTGGCCACTGTCTGGAGCTGGGGGTTAGGTGTGAGCATTGCTCAAGAAGTGTTAAATCATATCCCTGATTAAACCTGTCTACTACAGCTTGGTGAGATCGTAAGTTGCCAGTGCTGTACACGCTGGGACAACTCACATATTGGCTTCCAGATTTGCCCACAAAATCTGCTGCTGTTGCCTTGTTGATGGGGCAAACCTTGGTTTTTAGAAAGTTTGCATGTATAGCTATTTTGGTCGGCTGCCACACGTTTCTGAGGAAGATAGTCAGGAGAAGAAAAATAGTATTTTAAGCACTATAATTAAGCTAGCATTGAGCAGAATACATCAGAAAGAGAAACTTCTCTATCCAGAGAGATTTCACACTGCTGAATTTTAAGAAATCTTGGGGGGTTTTTTGCAAATATTGGAGATATGAGAAACTTATTTTCTTTGTAACTCTTTGTATAATACTGTGGCTAATTCAGAAGCAAAAAAAAATTTAAAACAACAGAAAACTTTTGCATAATAGGTTTTATAGAAAACCTGCTATAGAAAATTCACAGAGTTTTCAGCTGGACAGTGCGAAGAAACAGCAGGATGCCTATTGCAGTTTTTGCTCCTTTTAATATCTATGGTGTTCTGATTTTGACAATTCTGCATCCTTGAAACTACAATCCAGACTAAGGTGGTGAGAGCAGAAGGAAGGGGACAAGGACAAAGCATTTTAAGCATTAAAGAAGACAGAAGAAGATACTTTGCTTTGACCTCATTATCTATAAAATGAAAATCGGACCTGTTGCCCTGCAGATGATGAAAGGCTAACCAGACTGAGGAAGTGCTAAATCAGTCTGCATGCTTAGGTTGCTATTCCAGGGAACTCCAGTTGTCCACTGTTAAAGGAATCAGCAGTGTTGTGGGAAACACATGGTCAATCTCAACGCTGGCACATGCAGAGGAAGAACTTGTACCTCATTTTCCTATATCAAAATTAATTACATTTTTAAACATTTCCATAGTGGAAAGCATGGGGAAATAGCTGTTCACTGTCACTTGATTTTATGTTTATAAATTTACGAAGTTTGGGTTTGCTCCAGAAATACAAAGAAAATATTAAAACCTATTCTCTCCCCAAAAGCCAGTTCTCATTTTCCAGACAGCTCTGGGTATTCAGGGCCCTACTTCCACCCAATGAAAGCACAAATTACTACCTCTCCCTTAGATATGCATATTGTTCTCTGTTTTTCCTCTTATCTAGACAACTTGTTTTTCTCTCCTGATTGCCAGGGATATCAGGCCTCATTAGCAGGCATGCACAATACTTGCAATACTGTAGTTTACTGTTTTCAAGGCAGTACAGTATTAAATATGCCCACCAACAGTTCACTGTGTACATTATATTTCATACAAAGTGTTTTAGAAAATAATGTTGACTAGTTAATGACAGTTTCTTTAGGAAGAAATCTGTAGAAATTCCTTTGCTGCATTTTATGCCCTTGAAAATGTCTACTGCTACCCTTATTTCAGTAGGGGCTACCACATAGTATCACACCTGCTTCAGTATGGTCCCCAAACTGAAAAATCAAAGAGATTTTTGATATTAGAACATCTCACCACTGAACTGTACATAACTGCTTGTCATCTTACTTGAGTGAGCTGACTGATGAATCCAGTATTGGATTACTGAGAATCATAAGATCACAGAATCATTTAGGTTAGAAAAGACTCTCAAGATCATCAAGACTGATGGTTAACCCAGCACTGCCAAGTCCATCACTAAACCATGTCCCCAGGTGCCACATCCATGTGTTTTTGAACACTTCCAGGAACATTTATTCCACCACTTACCTGGGCAGCCTGGTCCAAGGCCTGAGCACATTTCAGTGAAGAAATTTTTCCTTAATATCCAATTTAAGCCTCTTCTGGTACAACTCAAGGCCATTTCCTCTTGTCTTATCTTTTGTTGAGAGAAGAGGCTGACCCCCACCTGGCTACAACCTCCTTCCAGGCAGTTGTAGAGAACCGTAAGCTCACCCCTGAGCCTCCTTTTCTCCAGGCTGAACACCCCCAGCTCCCTCAGCTGCACGTCACAGGACTTGTGCCCCAGACCCTTCACCAGCTCTGTTGTCCTTCTCTGGACTCGCTCCAGCACCTCAATGTCTTTCTGGGAGTGAGGGGCCCAGACCTGGACACAGGATTTAAGGTGTGGCCTCACCAGTGCCCAGTACAGGGGGACAAGCCCTGCCCTGGTCCTGCTGGCCACACCATTGCTGATCCAGGCCAGGATGCCATTGGCCCTCTTGGCCACCTGGGCACACCCTCGTTCATTCTCAGCCACTGTCAGCCAGCACCCACCAGCCAGCTTTCCTGCCACTCTGTTCTAAGTTTATATGGTGGGTTGACCCTTGCTGGATGCCAGGTACCCACCTATCGCTCCCCTCTGCAACTGGACAGGGGTGAGAAAATGTAATAAAAGGCTCATGAGTTGAGATAAGGACTGGGAGATATCACTCACCATCACAGACAAAACTATCTCAACTGTGGGATTTTAATTGAATTTGTTAACACTCAAAATGAGAGCAGGATAATGAGAAGTAAAATTAGTATCTTCCCCAGTCCTATCCCCCTTCCTGGGGTCTACCTCCTCCTCCCCAGCAGCACAGGGAGATGAGGAATGGGGGTTACTCTTAGTTCATTACAGGTTATTTCTGCTGCTGCCCAGGGAGAGGAGTCCTTCCCTTGCTCCAATGTGGGGTCACTCCTGAAGGAGACACTCTCCCCAAACTTCTCCAGCATGAGTCCTTCCCACATTCATATATGGTTCTTCATGAGTATCTACCTGCTCCAGTGTGGGTCTCCTCCAGGGGCTGCAGGTGGATCTCTGCATCCCCAGGGACCCCCATGGGCTGCAGGGGCACAGCTGCCTCACCATGGTCTGCACCACGGCCTGCAGAGGAACCTCAGCTCTGGTGCCAGTAGCACCTCCTGTCCCCCCTTCTCCCTTGACCTGGGTGTCTGCAGAGTTACTCCTCTCACATTCACTCTTCTCTGAAAGCGATTACAACTGTGTAATAACTTTTTTTCTTCTATATGTTATCACAGAGGTGCTACTACCATCTCTGATTTGTTTGGCCTTGGCAAGTGGTGGGTTCATCTTGGAGCCAGCTGTCATTGGCTGCTCTGGCGGTCATGGGGGAAGCTTCTCACAGCTTCTTACAGAAGACACTTCTCCTGTCTCCTGTAGACTCCCCACCACTCCCCCCACCCCACTACCAAAACCTGGCTATGCAAACCCAGTACAGCCTGTGGCACTGCCTGGGGTTGTTTTGACCCAAGGACGGCGCCCAGCACTTGGCCTTTTTGAACCTCACACCACTGGCCTTGGCCTATCAATCCAGCCTGTCCAGATCCCTCTGCAGAGCCTTCCTGCTTGACTTGGTTTTGCCTGCAAACTGACTGAGGATGTCAAGATCCTCTTGTCCAAATGATCAATAAAGACATTAAACAGGACTGGCCCTGATACTGAGCCCTTGGGAACAGCACTGATGACTGACTGCCAGCTGGATGTAGCTCCATTCACCTCCACTCTCTGGGCTCAATAATCCAGATAGGTTTTTAGCCAGTTCACACCCATCCAAGCCATGAGCAGCCATTTTCTCCAGGTGAATGCTGTGGGAGACAGTGTCAAAGGCTTTACTGAAGTCCAGGCACATAACATCCACAGCCTTTCCCTCATCGACTGAGTGGGTCACCCTGTCATAGAAGGAGGTTGGTAAAGCAGGACGTGCCTTTCACAAACCCCTTCTGGCTGACCCTGGTCCCCTGGTTGTCCTGCACGTGCCACATGATGGGACTCGAGATGAGCTACTCTATGACCTTCCCTGGCACTGAGGTCAGAGACGCACAGAGATGTGCAAATCAAGATCCTCTGTACCCCATTCATTTCCAAAACACAGAAGTTTCATTCTCTCCAAACACTTGGAGATGTTTGATTGTCATTATGCAAAGAGGTCACTCAAGATCATAGCAGTGTTGTGGGAAGGATTTGCTAACAGAAATATATGAGTG
Organism: Eulacestoma nigropectus; assembly: GCA_013397775.1. Lineage (NCBI taxonomy): Eukaryota > Metazoa > Chordata > Aves > Passeriformes > Eulacestoma > Eulacestoma nigropectus. The sequence continues at coordinate 19,079 of VZTE01000264.1, forward strand.
TTTGGAATTGTCTTTTAAAGTAAATGTAGGCTTGAGGAGAGGTCAGTACTAGATGGGTTCATAATTTTTTTCTGTAGAAGTTAACTAAATGCTTGTCTTATAAAAATATATACACACAGCCTAATTTTAATTTCAATAAATAGAGATACTAAGAACAAACAAGGCTGTTTCATCGCCATCTATAAAAATCTAATTGCTTTGAAAGATATATTGTTTTCAACTTCAGGTTCTAACAAGAAGAAAATTGCTGAGTTAAAAAGGCTCCTACTGATAATCCATTTTCCTGCTTCTAATCCCTAAGAATTTAAATCCCTTTTTATTTGTACACTGCCATGGGCTTTCATGGCTTAAAGCACTATAGCTCATAATTAGCTAAGCTATGTCAGTCAGATACATGACAAACCTCCAAGGCCAGCCTGAATATAATAATTATGCTGATATGTTCCTCATTGATATGACAACAAAGTGGTAGTTTTGACTTCATTTTTGAATCTGCAGAATCCCAGATTTCTTATTTATAGCAAGCACTGTAAAGGAGGTATGATACATGCTGGAATGGAATTCAGTTTGAGACATCAGCAAGTGAAGGTTTTATCAAGGACACTAAAAAGAAGGACACTCAAAAACCTAGGCAGCAATTTAAGAGAAGAAAATAAAAGCCATGGCTATATTCCAAACCCACTGATAGGTTTGAAAGATGTTAATGGCAACTACCAGAGATTATTGAATGTGGCCTGTAACCCACAACTATAAAAAGCTAATTCCAAAGAGTGTTTCAAACACTTTTGGGCTCAGTAGTAAGGACAATTAACAAAAGGCAAATGACAGAGGTGAAGAACTGTGAGTTTCTTACCAGTATCTCTGGTACAGTGAATAATTGATTACAGAGATGTTACAAGTTCTCTTTGACACTACTGAGAGAATTAACTTCTGGCTGGCGGTCAGGTCACAGTCATGACCTGGGCCACGCAGTCCAGCACTAAGAAGTTACACTCTCAACCCACACTTTTTCTTTCTGTTCAATCTGTCATTGAAAATAATCACACTAAGAAACTCCCCTAGACCTTGAGGATAAGTTACAAACCTGAATCTTTTGATTTGCAGTGATACAAATCAGTTTCCCTATGAAAATTCACTTCAGTTTCAGAAGGAAAAATCTACCTCTAATTGTTTTTGCCATGGTAGACTTGATATTCCTTTCATCTTGAAGTTAAAAAGCCCTTAAAACTCATAGTCTACATTGCAACAAATAATACGGATAGAAACTAAAACCAATATGGATTTCTACATTATGTAACATAACTGTACATGTGTTTCAATTGAGAGATAATATATATATCCAAGACCAGAAACATCTTAGAAGTGAAAAAATATTTTTATACGTCTATAAAATAAAATATACATATTAAAATAAATAAACATATATAAAATAAAATCATTAAAAATATATTTTTTAAATTGCAGTGCATCCTGCATAGATGGATTTCTCCAAATAATTTGAAAATATGACTGCCAAATATCTGAAACGCTATCTAACAAATGTAATGTAACCAGCACAACCACCTGTGGCTCACATTTCTTCTTGAAATCCACTCACAAAGGAAGCCTGATAGAAACTTTAAAGTAGCAATTTTTTCATTGGAACTACTTAGGATATTTTTGTTTGATGTTCCTATTGAAATAGCTTTTTGATATACCCTTTGCATCTGCCTGCTATAAAATAATTTTGGAAGTCACAGGGTTTTTTCCCTAGAATTTAGAAGATAAAGCTAATGTTATAAAATATAAAATCTCTAAGGTAGTTCTTTTAAAAATAAGATCTTAAGATAAAAATTAGCCCATAATTTATGCCCATATGCATTAGCCACCTGATTTCACAAAATTTCCATGAAAGTTTTATCTAGTAGAGGAATAAGAATTAATATACTGTATCTCATCTAAGAATTTGCTTTTATAAGTGATAAAATTGCCCTTATTCAGGAAAGAATACTATATAAATATTTAGTAATTTTTTTACATGAATTATAGTTGTGAAAATTGCAAAAGTTCCCTTTTTATAATAATGTTGGGCAAATAATATCTGTTCTTCAGAACCAGCTTCTTTCCTAATGAATTGAGCATACATCAAACAAGAAAACAATATTAATCCATAACTATTTACATCTTTTATTGACACACTGTAAGACAAAAAGACTAAGACATTCACTTAGAATGTGATAAGAAAAAAAAAAAGGAAAACAGAAAATAGAAAAGCTTAGCTCTGATAATGAGTTACAGATATTTGAAGTAGACGGTCTTTGCACACCCTCATGTCAGATAGCATAAGGTAGTGATGAGATCATCTCAAGCAGTTTTGGGAGAGCTCTGCCTGCACTTTATCTTTGAGGCAGACACATTGAATACACTCGAATGACTCTTAATCAATAAAGATGACTTTTCATCAATAAGCTGACCCAGACCACACAGTGGGTTCTTCCCTTAGAATTCACCCTTAATCCAAAAACAAATCTCCTAAGCATCTGCCAACAACATATTCCGAGCCATCCCCCTGGGAAAAGATTCGCTTTCTCCCATTGCTCTGGTGTGGTCACTCATCCTGCTCTTTGCTTTACTCAGAATTTTTGCCTAGCTCTCTTGATGCTGTGGTCGCCCTGACTTCTTATCTCTTAGGCTCTCTCCTGTCCCACTCATCTTTAGCTATTCTCTGCAACGGTACAGTCTGTTCTCCAGAGCTTCATTTATTCAGTGTGAAGTGGCTAGAGCAGGGTGTATGGGCAGCCTTCATGCCTGCAGCCTGTGCACAGAACTTTACACAAAGAGGCAGCAAATCACAACCAACAAAACAAATTATGAAAGACATCTCACCTCCTTTAAAGAACAAAACTCTCTTCTTTATAACCAATTTTATTGAAATATATACTCGCTGAGTACTGGAGAAGTTTTCAAATATCTACTAGCAATATTGTTGAGAAAAACAATGACATCTAGTGACAAGACAGAAAATCACAACTCTGTATTCCCTATGCAGGACTAAATGAATACACATTCACCTCTACACTTGTGGCTGCAATATACTCCCTTCAGCTTCAAGATTCACTGCTTCTTGTGTTAAAAATCAGCACAAAAGAAAAACCAAACAAGACCTAAATTTTCTTACTTGCTTGAATCTGTATCCAGCTATATTTAAATGCTCAACATTTTAACTTTGCAAAGCAAATGTCCCCCAGACACTAAGTTCTTTCACACTGGCATGTTCAGAAAACAGTAAGTTATAACTTGCACTTGACAGACTCTTTTGTAAAACTAGCAAAAATTAGCGTACTGTTTATATTCTTCCTTCTTGCCCCCAGTATGCATGCTACACTAAGAAAGTTAAGATTTTATATTATTCTGCCCACAACATAAAGAATAAGATAAAAACTTCATGGTAGCACTGCAGTTATAGATTGAAATATATGAGTTCAGCAACGTAAGTTTCTGTAATGTTTTCTAAACAGTTAGGGTTTCCTTTCTCCAGAACGCATAACTTCCCTCATAGTGTCCAAGGCAGTGAATGAATTTCTGGGAAATAAAATTTGTACTTGCATTTCTGCATGTCAATTCTTCATAATGGTTTTTGTACACTGTGTAACTTTTTCAGCTTCTACTTTACTAACTTGACAACATAACATCATGTAAAATAGCATTTTTACTATTTTGCAGTTAATTTTATGTTCTATTAGTTATACGTTAGAAAAAAGGCATTGAACATCACATCATTGTAATGTAGGTGGCTCTGTTGTGGCCTTTCTAGCTGTCCTTGATGGGAAATTTGTTATAGAAACCTATAGTTCTTATTTTCACAGTACGTACATTATCTAATGTGTTCTATATATCATTTTATGGTTCTTCCTTTTTTCTGAAAAAAATTAAAATTAACTTAGAAGTCTGGTTCAGTAATGATACAATAATTTAATTGTCAATTTCCTTGTTAGAGAAAGACTGCACATTATATACCAGGCCATTTTAGTTCAGGAAACTACTGGACCATATTTCTGCAAGGTGTATTTTTATCCCAACAGCTCATATATATATCTGAATTCCATTGGATAATTATGAAATTTAGACATATTTGCAAGTGTGTTCTGAAAAGCAACACAAATGAAAATGTAGTCAAATTTTCTGCGGACCTTAGATCATCTCTCTCCTGTTACGTACGTAAAGAATGCTGTTGGAAATTCCTAAAAAAAGGCATTGTGAAATAAAAGATTTATTTATATGCATGCTTGTTCCCATTAAAAGAAGTGGGAAAAGATGTTTTAGCTTTTGAGTCTGCACCAAGTTTTCAACAGAGCATCTCTGCAGGGATTAAAGGAATCGGTAAACGCATCTCATTTCATTTTAATCCCATGCTGACTCTAAAAGAGGCACCAGAGAACGCTGGAAAATGCAATCAAAACAACTACATCAGTAAAATCTTACTATAAATTATAGTTGTCAAAATAAAGATTCTAGTTTAAAAACTTCTCCAGCTACTCTGTTTTTTCTTGCCTAAATAACCAACACTTAATTATTAATAAATTAATAAATTATTAACAAAATAGATTGCATAATTTAGATACAAAAAGTATTGTTTCTAATGACAATGGAAAATCTGAACCACCAACTTAGCTGAAGTTTATGATGATGATAAAATAATTTAGTAGTAAAAACAACTCTAGTTTGCCTAATAAGAAATAAATTTTATTAAAGTAGGGGTATTTACAAGAAATTATACTATAAACTCCCTCCGTTTTTCCACATTAGAAATAAAGTATGAAATCTGTAACTGTAGATGCAAAAGATGAAATGGCTTATTTAGTTTACTGGTCCATATGGTTGTTCAGGGTGACAACAGTCATATATAATCCATTTTTATATATTTGACCAAACTTTACATTTCAGAAAAAAGCACAATTTTTCATTCATTTCATAGTTCTTCTTCTATATGACCCATGTTATGGTCCTGTTGTTTAAGGAACATAAACATGTTCTCTTTCTGTAAAACACCTTAGCAAAACCAGCAATTGGATAAAATGCCCACAGTTCAAGGTTGCATCTATATTTGTGTTTCAGTTTAGCTTAGAAGTGCATTGTGAAACTAGTCCACCTTTATCACTTTGTTCTGCATAGCAGAGAGGTCCTGTCGTACGTGAACAGAACCTAAATAAAGTGAAACCAGAAGGTAGGTTCTAGGTCTGTGTACACAGTGCTCTGTGGTCATTGAGATATAAGTAGAAATAATCTCCAATACAGGCAGTGTAGGCACTGGTTATCAGTACTGACTGCTTGAAGTTGTAGTAACCTCCCTGTTATACCCTATTGGCCAGTGAAGTTACAGCCTAAGAGGTCTTTACAAGATCATAATCCCTCTGAGCAAAGTCCTGACAAACACTGAGGGTGTCTAAAGTTGCACTTTAGAAATCACAAATTACTGTCTGTTTTACCATACACCATCACTGAGACTAACTTCTTAGTAGAAACGTCCCTAATACCTGTGCTGCATGAAGTGAAGTTTCTAATCTTCCTCTACACTGAACTAGGAACACCCAAAGGGATCTGGATACAGTCTCCTTCTCCCCATCTCCAGGGAGAGCAGGTCATGCTTTGTGGACACAGGCACAGAAAAGAGTTACTGACAGATGACTCTGTGTATGAATTTCTAGCATGGAAAAATAAAAGCTCAAGAATCTTGTCCAGAGTAAATTGGGGAGGGTACAAAAAGCGAAAAGTGAGCTTGCCCCACAGAGGAGCAGCAGAGCCCAGCTCAGCGATTCACATCTTCAATATATATAAAATACCTGCACAGTTAATGCAAGTCTGTTGGTTCCTGAATGTGTTGCTGCTTCCTAAGGCAGCATATGCATAGCCAGATATGTATCAGTTGCAAATAGAGATGAAAACTGTCATCTTCAGTCTTGTACCTCCCAATTTTTCTTAATTAATTATCTCTGTTTCCTAGTATGAAGTGAAAATATAACTTCTGACAATACAGTATTGTTTTGCATGAATTTTTAAGTAGCTAGTGTACCTACATATACTCCTGAAAATGGTTCATCAGAATTACTGGAATATAAAAATGCTTCTGCCTTGTGTGTTTCAGCTTTCACTCATGTCTGCCAGTACTATAGTTAATAAAGACAACAGAAATGTCATCATTATAGAAGATTTTTGTGTATCATTTGGGTCACAAGGTATTTCATAATACCATTGTATCTATGCTTTAAATCACAAATACTCATATAATTACAAAACTACATCTATTTATCAATTTCCAACCACCCAGGGATAAAGTGGTTTATAGTATCTTTTAATTCAAAAGTATAACTTAACCATGCAAATAGACACTAGTAGCCTTAAATGTTATATTTTTCCTTACGTGTTTACAACTTTCTTTATAAATAGACCTTGCTATAGTTTGCTGAATCACATCACTACAGCTCAGAATCTCAATTTGTGCAAATCCTGAATACCATTCTTTTTTGCTGAACATTACATGAACATTGAGTAAATAGTTTGTATTCTCTCCTAGTTTTGTTCCTTAAAACTCTTTCCATGTAAGCTTCAAGAACTCTGGAGCAAGTTCTCATATATTTACTGATTTCTTGCTATAAATTTTGATGCAGGTCTGCAATTTTTTTATTTTTTTTTTTAATATGGTAGCATTCAAGGTAACTCATCTGACCTCAGATTTGCAGTAAAATGAGAGTAATGGGCCAAAATAACTGTAAGTTGAAAACTGCAGTTAAATCACTTACAGGTTTTTGTACTTGAGTTCTAAACACAGAGAAGTTCCAAAGAAGTACCAAGAATATTGCCTAAGTTTGCAGTCATCTGAAGCAGCATGTGTCAGAGAAGAGGACAAGACCATACTTGTTGATGTGTTCCTACAGATCTCATGCAAAATCCAGAGAACACAGCAGAAATATTTAATTATACATGACAGTAATTTCTGATTAGTTAAAACTCTCAAGACATTAAAAGATTTTTTATGTACTCACTGGACATATGGATTCACAGAAGGGCACAATGCAAACACTCACCGAACTATGTAGTTCTTCGTAAATGGTACTTACCTAACAAGCAAATAAACAGAAAGAGACATTAAATATCTATGCAGAGACACATGTACATATTAGCATCCTAAAAATGCCAGTGGATCACAATATTGTACTCACATATTTTGTATTGGCAAAAGGTTCCAGCCAAAACATATTCCTAGATTTGCAATTTATACTCCATTCATCATGAATACTCACAGATACTTTAAAACTATTCTCATATAAGCTTTGTTTTCCATTTTTCCCCTTTAATTTTGGAAAACCACCACTTTTAACATCTAAAAAGACTTGAAAAGTTCTGCTACCTACCCTACATTGAAATTTTCAGAATCAGTTGCAACAGAAAAAAAACTTGAAAAAGGTTTTAACCACAGAATTAAACAATTCAATAAAAACAGCTGTAAGAAAAAGAGTTAACATATTTCTAAGCAGGTTATTAAAAAGTTTAAGAGTTTATATTTTTTATGAGGTTTTTTGTTCTAGTTTCAGATAATGCTACTCTGAAATTTCAACTCTTTATAGTATCTTCACTCAAAAAATTGTTCCAATGTTATAAATATGTAGCACTTAATAACCTTATTTATTCATATATCCAGTTTTTCAATTCCTTGTGTTGCCTACCTTTGACAGAGTAAAAAAGAAACCAACATAGCACAAAATTTACTTGATCAACTTTCCAAAAGATCAGTCAATAAGCAAATTGAACCAATACTTTAGTCCTCAAACACACAGTCATGTGACATGTAATGGCGAGAGGACAAACATGATTAACCTAACTCTTTAAAGTCATTTCAAACAATTAAATCGTGAGGCATTCTTTTGTTTTCAGTTCTTGCAGAGAGGAGGGAAAAAAACCCAAGAAGAAAAAAAAAAACACAGGAGAAATTTCTTGACGTGTACAAATTCCTAAGCTGTGAATTTCTTGCTTGATCTTAGACATAGGTTACCAGAACAGATCCAGTTGTGTAAAAGGTCTTTAAACTGGTGTATGCACAAGCATGAATGAAAAAAAACCAACCCAAACCAAAAGACCAAAACCAGAAACTGCAAAAACAAAACCAAAAGCCCAAGAAACAACCCCCAAGTTAGTTTTATGACCAAGTACTTATATTTCTGCATAGGCTTGATCCATAATCTAGTAGAGCTGTTCTTAACTATTCTGTATTGCTGTATATAAATGTTTCAATTCCTTTGTGCCTGCAGGCATAATAAAATTAGTACTCCACAGCAACAAAGATGCCTGAGCACTTGTTAGGTACAGAAGGTTTCAGTTTCTGTTCAAACTAGAGAATAGAATGTAATTTGATAAAAAAGGTCTGTTATGACACTAGGAAATGTAAGACATTAATTTTTTTCACACCATGTTTTATTTGTTGGGAGCTACTTCTTCACAGCAAAACATGGTGTCAGGATCTAGATCAGACTGAGCTATATTATATATTTATGAAATAGCAGTGAAGCTGCTGCACTGGATGTAATGCTCTGTAATGCTCTGCCGAGTAACCTGGGTAACAATAGTAATTGCCTTATGTTTTTTCTTTTTATCTTATTTTTCTTATCTATAACACAAATGCTCCACTTTTGCCAACCTAGGAATTTTGTGGTTCCAGCAAACATGCCCATCTGTGCATTATGTGCATAACAAAGCTGGAAAGATGTGTGTATACTCTTTGTCTTTTTGACTTTCCTAATCCCAGTCATGATATACAGCTAGAAGAGCCAGAACACCATCAGAAAATGGTGACAGCAAAGAGTCCCAAACTAAACTCCCAAACTAAAACCAAAACTAAAACTCCAAACAGCAGACATATATATCTTAAGTTCAGTCAAAACAGGAGACAGTCCTGCCTCACACAGTCTTTTTACTGCAATCATTACACTAGCTTTTGAAAATTACTTACATCAAGCAAAAAAAAAAAAAAAAAAAAAA